>JAKUCM010000051.1:0-53603 GCA_023374145.1 Lepidium sativum | reverse complement strand
GAACTGAACTCGAATTATGTATCAAAAATTAAAAAGAATGTGGGATAGCTATGTATTCTATGGAGTTTTCGGCTAGGTATGACATTTAACCAACTGAGAAATAATTTTTGTTTGAATAGAAAATTTCGAAGGAAAACTTGCAAATTCTAGAATTTAAAAATTTGTGATTAGATATTTTGTTGAATAATTGTTTCTTTGCTTTCTTGTGGTAAAAGGAAAAATCAATACACATTGAGAGTAGAAGGCGTAGGGGTAAAATAGTGATTTCTCGCGGTGGGTGTTGGACGTCGGTGACGGTGATACTGATTTACCGTTAACATTAAATATAAACACGTGTTTTAAATGTTCTTATTAATAATTTACTATTTTCGTTATCTTCAACCAGCGAAACAAAAGCAATAAAGAGGTCCCCCATTTCTTCCTCGTGACAATATACGCACTTTGCAGACACAAATTTAAAACTAACCCTAGTTTTTTTTGGATTCCACAAAATTGAAGAACGCAAGAAGTTTCTTTTGCTCTAGTTTTTCGACTCCAACGATTTCAGTTAGTCTTTCGTTGAGGGTTTGATTCGATTTCGACGATGTCTAGTTCTCTAGAGTGTTGCGACTTTTCTGGTCGGAAGCCAAGCTTTTCACAGACGTGTAGTCGATTGAGTCGTTATCTGAAGGAGAAGGGTAGTTTTGGAGATCTCAGCTTCGGGATGACATGCAAGCCTGATGTTAATGGTAAAGCTAGAACCTTTTTACTTCTTTAGATCTGTTTTAATTTCGTTTGATTCTCGGAATTTTGATTTTTTTTTATGTTCCTAATTTCACCCAAGTGTTGAATTTCGAAGTGGAAATTGATCACATGTTGACTGCAATTGACTCATAGAAGAGAATCGAGAAAGAACAAAACTTCTGCTTTGATTACTGGACATCCAGTCAATTTCTATATGCGGCTATCTTTATATATGCATATTTGGAAACTGTTGTCGTGTTTGTTTGACCACAATCCTTTTGAGATTAGAAATCATTTGAGTCTTAAGTGGAAACTAGATTCGTTTGATATATGTTGTAAGTATTGGAGAATAATCTTTACTCTTGGATCAATTTTGCAGGAGGTTTAGCTGAGTCACGTCAGCCCACAATGATGAATCTGTTCCCTTGTGAAGCTTCAGGAACCGATTCTTTGGCTGCTCAAAATATCAAACCGAAGATTTTTCCTAGGCAATCTAGTTTTTCCTCTTCTTCTTCCTCAGGGATCAAAGAAGAAGTCCAGATGATCAAAGAGTATGTTATTCTGTAAATGATGAAAACAGTTACTTATTTACTAAGCTACGTTTCTTTCAGCTTGACTAATTTTGTTGGTTGTTTTGATCTTGAACAGATCTGTGAAACCAGAGTCTCAATCTGCTCCATTGACCATATTCTACGGTGGTCAAGTTATGGTGTTTGACGATTTTTCTGCTGAGAAAGCTGAAGAAGTCATTGACTTGGCTAAAAAGGGAAGTGCCAAAAGCGTTACAGGTTTCACAGCTGAAGTGAACAAGAGTTCTTATACTCAAAACTTAGTCAAGAATCAAAAAGAGATTGCTTCTATCCCAAATCCAGTTTGTGTTCCTGCCAAAGCACAAGAGCCAACACAGCTCAACCCGTCTGCTTTAGCCTGCGGTATCACCTCTTGGCCTCTCTGGTCCAACTATCTATGCGCCTGGCTTAGTCTTATTTCTTTAACTTCGTTTCTTTCTTTCTATTTGCAGAACTCCCCATTGCTAGAAGAGCTTCGCTTCATCGATTCTTAGAGAAGAGAAAGGATAGGTAATTGAATTTTTGTGAAGACATTCTTATCTTGTGATTCCGTAATTTGTTGTTGAGCAAGTTTCTTAATATCCCACACATAATCTTTAACAGGATCACATCAAAGGCACCATACCAGATAGATGGTTCAGCCGAAGCTTCTTCCAAGCCTACGCCAGCTTGGCTTGGTTCGCAGTAATATGTGAGACTGTCCAATCCAAAAGCCAACTTGAGAGACCATTCCGTAACATTCTTTCGATGCTCCATGGTTATAAATATCAAGAAGCTCCTCGTGTGTCATTTTTTATAAAAATTAACTTGATGCCTAATAGTTTTGTTTAGTCAATGTGCCTCGGACTTGGTATACTTGTATCAAAGTAAGCTTTATAGTGTTCAATTTAAACTTCAAGCTTTTGTCTATAACCCCTTTCTCTGTCGATCTCAACATTAGCTTGCAACTTGGTGTAAGAAACGTCACTTCTGTTTTTGTGTTGGTGGCCATTAATATTATTCTGGTTTATAAAGTCTTCTTTCTACATTTATTGAGCAGAAACTTCCTGTTTACCAACAATAAGTTTCATCTGAAAACTCGATCTCTTTTGAAAATAGGTTTTTGTTCTAGTAATAATGTGAACGACTTTAGTTATCAAATCTAATATCATTCAAACATAAGATTACACTAATGTGGATTAATCCATTAGTATCAGGCTATCAGCATTTCAAGAACACATATAGACTACTTCGGTTTGTAAAGACAAACCCATGACGATTTATTACTCCTTCCAACTTTATTAAATATCCAAAATCCATTAAAAAAAGAACATAAAATATCCAAAGTCCACAAAAAATGAACTTAACTAAGCTCTAAACTTGAGGAAAGAAAAACAATTACACTTCTGCTAAAAAATCAATATTCCAGTTGATTTACTCCTGATTTAGTTAGACATGAGCTGATGAGTTTTAATCTCATATTTTTCTAGTTTAAGAACTTAGATTATGGATCGGATTTTGTTGATTTAATGATTTGTTTTAGAACAAAATCTAATGGATATTGACAAAAAAAAACTAAAATTCGATAGAAAAAAATAGATATATATATATATATATATATTTTTAGTCACTTGTTACCTTATAAAATATCCAAAATCCCGAAAAGAGGCATATTTATAAAATATCCAAAGTTCGCAAAAACAAAACTTTATAAAACATCAAACAAGGAAGATAGTATAGTCAGTGAGAGGCAAGCTTGGTAGGCCTAAGAGTTTTTGTTTCCTGAATCGCTATAGCTTTTTTGTTCGGTCTTGAAACAAAACGTAAATTATTTTCAAAGGCTGGTCCGTAACTTCGGATCGGCCCGAATCGGCCCTTAATCTAATCAAAGTGGTGGGGACAATAGTGTTATCAAATATCATTGTTTTTTATTCATAATTATTTCTGACCAAAGGGCCTGGTTACATCAAGTTGCACATCCAAAGGACCCATGTGCTTACTTTGCACTCATATTCATTATGATTTTTGACAATTTTTTTGTTTTGTTTTTCTTCTGGTTTTCATTTTAATTAAATCGTATTCGTCATTAACAATGATAGTACGCTTTCTCTATTTTAAAAAGATATTTTAAGCTGTAAACGATGAATTACTCAAGTTTTATGTTAAATAATTTGGGTTTTTTCAGCAATCTAAATTTTTATTTTTTATGTCGAAATCTACATGACTACCTAAAATTGAATTCTAGTAATAAATCTAGTTCAAACGTTCAACTATTCATGTAGCTAAATTTTTTCTATCTCCGAAATATGTTATAGTATTTTTTATTATCTCTAAGTATTAAATCACAAAACTAAATTTTCGGCTCATCATATTGAAGAAATTTTTAGATAACTTTACTATGTAAAATTTATATCCGAAACTAAGTTTCATCTCTTTCATAAAATTGAGAAAAAGAACATTCAGCCATTTGAACTATAGATTTTCCCATAGCAATACACACTCCACTAGAACTTGTGTTCTGCTTTCCTTCAAATAAACCAGAAGTAAAGCATAGCACTTGCATTCTTTACCCAAAAATTGTATAAACTTTTAGGCCTCCTGTATAAAAAATTAAATTTTCACCTGATTTACAATTTTGTCAACATAGCTTAAGAAACTGAGTAGATGATATACATTTATGTACTGTAAAATTATTTTATTGGTTTATTCCATTTGGAAGACAAAGCATATATACATTATATCTGAAAGGTATTAAAAAGTAAGCAAAAGCAAGATTCTATACAAATGTTCCTTTAACCTAACCAAAAATTTCTCTTTTTTGTCACTTTTTTCTTCTTTTTTCTTTTTAAGAAAAACAAATACTTCTCTTCCAATTATTATGCTAATCCTAAAACACGAATATTCCGGTAGAGAAACTTTGTTCCTTGGCATAAGTAGAGCTCGAAACGTCAACGTTTCTCGAAACTTGCGAGTTACGTTGTTTTTTTGCTTCATCCTTCATTATTTGCACTGATCTGCATTCCACACTGCAAAATCCCATTTCTCCTCTACATACAAACAAACAAGCAAAAACTGATTAATATTCTTTTTCAATAGTTAGAATGATAAATTCTGATCAAAAGTCAAACCTCTAAACTTTTATTAATATTAGGTAGGGTTTCTAAGTAAAACCAGAGTGAAAAAATACCAGAAAACACTAAACCACTGGACCACAAAAACCTTTTCAGATTAATATCTAAAATGATCGAATTATTTTTAATCTGTCTCGGTTTTAAGAAAGACAAATACGTAAATTAATTGCGTTTCTTAGTTTATAATCCCAAAAATGATTCCTTTAATATAATGAAACTTACTTGTACATGTATATATCTTTGCCTTGAAGTTTCTTCTTACACAAGCAACATGAACTCAGAAACTCCATCGAAGTTCTTAATTGTTGTCTTTTAAAAACCGGTGGTTCATCTGCAATAATCACCGGTTTATCCACTCTCCGGTAATCTTCTTCACAAATTTCAAATCCATCATCGCTAAAATAGACTTTAGTCGGTCCATCTCGGCTCGTCACATAAGTGAATTCTTCCTCAGACAGATCAATCTCCGGACACCGGAATCTCCCTGAGTAACGAACCGGATCATGTCGGTTAATCCCGTTGCTAGTTTCTTCCAACGCAGCAACAATACCTAAACCAACACCACCAGAACCGTACCGCTTTGAGTTAACCGGAGATGGGAATTTCAAATCTAATGGACTTCTAGGACTTGATGTGTTATAATCCTCCGGTTTAATTGCAGACCGGGTTCTGGGAACCAACATCTCAGATAATTTACGGATCATGAGATGAGGTCTTTTGCTTAGGATCATAATCGAGAATTGAAGAAAACAAAAACCTGAATGGAATCGAGAAGAAATGGGAGAAAGTAGCAATGTTATAGGAAGGAAGAAGAAGAAGAGACTTTAGCCCACTGATTTCATTTCAACTTTGGAATTTTGTGTTCTATGATTAAATAAACTTTAGATAGAACGGCCCACCTTCTATTTATCAACATATACTTCTCATTATTATTTATTTTATTTAAAGTTTTTGGTAAAAAAGAAACCCTAGGAATTATCATATTTTGCAAATCTAACTTTTGTTTATAGAGATACAAATTGAACCATATGCGAAAGTTCAAAGTTTTTCAGTTATTTACATTTTTATTGTCGACTAAAACAACAAGACTTAATCCATAACTCATATTTATATTCATTTAGAAAATTTGTACTCTATACAGTATGATAAAGTCGAACTTCAAATAGTAACCACCTAATTAGTAATAATGTGACATATATTTTTATTTTATTTTAAAATTTTCTCTAGTTGATTTAAATTCTTTTTCTTAAAACTTTTGACCTGATATTAAAAAATATTTTTGATCAAATGATTAAATGATTAAGTATCAATTTTCCTATATTTTTGTCCGAAATTGAATTCAAGAAATGACGTTTGCCCTATATAATATTGTTAAAGATTTGAAGAATTGATTATAGGATATATTTGTTAATGTAATTATTGTTAAAAAATTAATTTAATATATTATTACTTATTATAATTTTAGAAATTAATAATTGAAGTTATATTATATATTCTTTTATTTTTTTTTGACAACGGCATTTATTATAAAATAATCACGGAAGTTTATATCCCCGATTATAAATGAATTCCTTGATACGACGGGTTAAGGAATCTGTTTTATGATTAATAGTTCTCGGTATAACTGACAAAGAGCATAACCGCGAGAACTCCTCTTGATATGGAATAAAAGCAAGCCACTCCACTGGTTGATCAAAGATCTGTACCACTGACTTGCAGTCTGTCGAAAACTCCACTTCCGTAATGTGTAGAGCCACCAAAGATTTCATCGCCCATAACACCGCTTCAACCTCCACATGAATGACCGAAAGACTCCAAAATGTTCCCCTGGCTCCCATACATTCTCCACCCACAAAATCTGGGAAGCAATACCAACCTAAATCCGTATATTGGTCGGTGAAATGAAAATTAGTAGTGGTAGGGAAACCTAGTAAAGACGTTTGATCAGAAGTTCGAACGTCTAGAGGGACTCTAAAGTCCAAACATTCTGAACGAGCCAGCGACCACTCTGTATGATTGACGACTGCATTACTCAATATCTTTCGAGGATCCAAATCTTAATTGGAAAAACAGAAAGAATTTCTTGCTTTCCAAATATGCCATAATATCCAAGGGAACATGTTCATATCCACAATATTCGACAGCTTACCGAACAAATAATCCAAATTAAACCAGATTGATGAACCATGAAAAATACTTGAAACAAATGGAATACAGGACACTGCCCAAACTTGGAGAGATGGTGGACATAGTAACAGGACGTGATTAATAGACTCATGGTTCGCATCACATCGTGTACACCGAATATCACACTTAACCCTTCTCTGAACAATATTCCTATTCACAACAATATATCCTAATAAAGCTTTCCAAATGAAATGTTTAGTCTTATTTGGACAGTTCAATTTCCAAATTGTATTATACAATACTTCAAAATTTGGCCCAAACTGATATTGCGCTATCAAAGACATATGTTCGGCAACTTGATATTCAGATCTAACCGAGTATCTCTCTATTTTAGTGTAATGCCACCCCCAATAATCCGGTCTTTGCCGCCTCGGGATGGGAATACCAAGAATCAAACGTACATCTCGAGGATCAAAATATTGACTACCTAACACCTCCTTCTATTTACCAGCAGACTGATCAATAAATTGATCGATAGTAACCTCCTCCATCCGACTTTGGTTAACATAACTCCCCCCATTTCCGCCAATGAATCCCTCTAGACGAACCAGAGCTCGCCCACCAGAAATCGGCTATTGCTGAGATTAATTTCTAGATAACACCCTTAGGTAGCCGATAACAAGACATTACATAAGTTGGTAATGTTGTAAGAACCGACTTAATCAAAACTTCGTTTCCCGCTTTTGACAGAAATCTAGAGGACCAATTACATATCTGCTCTTGTAACTTATCCCGCACAAAAGCAAAGACTTTCGTCTTGGCACCCCCTAGATTTTCTGGAAGACCTAAATACGATCCCATACCACCTAAAGTAGTAATCCCAAGAAATTATTATAACTCCAATTTTTTTTTATTTTGAAATAGCTCGTCCAAATTGTATGGATGATTGCGCAAAGTTAATTTGTTGCCCAGAAAACAACTCATACTCTTGTAGTATAATTAATATTTGTTTGGCTTCCTCTGTGGTAGCCTTACAAAAAATTAAACCAACGTCCGCAAATAACAGATGAGAAACAAATGGACTAGATCGTGCTATTGATAACCCTGTAATAAGGTTACGTTTCTTGGCAGTATGTCATTTACTTATTAACATTTTCGTACATAGAAAAAAAAATATAAGGTGAAAAAAGATCCCCTTGTCTTAACCAGTTTTGGTAAAAGTCGTTTCAGTCGCAAACACATAACTTTGGATATCAAATTATATCCAATATAACATAGACTAACTTGTCAAAAATCCGCCATTTTTGTTGTACGTGTAATTTTTGGGATTAGACAAATGGTTGTTTTGTTCAAACTCTTCTCAAATGAACCCTGACTCAAGAAATTATTTACCAGGGACAATAAATCCGCCTTAATAATCTCCCATGAATACTGAAAAAATAAAGCAGTCATGCCATCTGGTCCCGGCGTTTTACCCGGATCCATCATAAATAGGGTGAATTTCACTTCTTCCTCAGTTGCCACACGCATCAACAACTGATTATCAGAATCAGTTACCTTAGTTTCGATATCATCTAAATGTGTCATGGCATTCCCACTGCTATCAAATAGATCTGAAAAAAATATCTCGAGGCTTCCACGAATAATTCCTCCTCTTTAATAACCCAAACACCTCGATTATTTAGGAGACCAACAATATTATTTCGTGCTCTTCGTTGTTGTGTCTGAGCATGGAAAAATCTAGTATTTTCGTCCCCTCCTGGAGCCATTTATTTTGTGGTCTATAAGTCTGATCTTGGAACCGTCCTAAAATAGGACGATGATCCAACCCTATCATTTTCAAATATTCCACCTCTGACAATGAAATAATTTATGCCACTCACCATTCCCAAAATTTTTATCAAGAATACAACAAATTTCAGCATTATGTGTAACACCACGCCAAGACCTGAAATTCCCTAGCTTCAGAAACTCGACTAGAGCACAATCCCTAATCATCTGATTAAAAGTCATAAAAGATAAAGCATTTCGTAATGAACCATCTTGCTTTTCATGATTCCCTGACAATTCATTGAAATCCCCAATGATTATCCACAGCGAATTCTTCAGAATACCCATTCTAGTCAATCACTCCCAGACATAATCTCACATTCATTAGATTGGTTCACCATATAAAAAAGTAATAAATGTTTTAATACCATTAAATTCCACTCAAATATCAATCATATTCTTATTCTTATAATTGACAATAACATTAAAATTATCTGAATAAATTAATGCTAAACCACCATTTGTACCAATTGGTTAGACCGTGCTTAAAAATTTAAAACCCAAATATAATTGAATTTTTTGTAATAAAGGATAATTATTTTTTGTTTCTGACAAAAATAAAAAATCAGGTCTAAACTTCAACCATATATCCCTAAGATAATTAATTGAAACCTTATTACCAATTCCCTGACAATTTCAACATAAAGATTGAAAAACATAAAATTAATTAAAACTTCATGGAGCCTTTGTCTTGCTCCTTAGACTTCCCCTCCTTCACCTTAAAATTCCTAGGTGTTTTGTGAGGTGACAACACTGCAATTATTGACATTTTCTTGGTACAAGCACCACGAATCAATGTCGATGATCTAGAAGATACTTTACTCGGACCTGGAGGTGGTTTTAAACTCCTAGCCTCTTTACACTTTTGTAATTTCTTGGAAAATTCTTTATGTATCTCAGCCATCTCAACGTCTGACAAATCTTGACTACAACACACCGCAGTCCCAAAAGTAATAGTGTCCAATACAGAATCCTCCATACCCTCAGTAACAGACTCAGTCAACACCCCATCCTCCGAAACAAACCCAAATTCGAGCTCTTTGTTCAGCCCGACTGGCACAACAACTTTACACGGATCAGAGGGACCCGCAACAGCCATATCGTGATCCATTGCAGACCCTGAAACTTGAAAATTATCGTTCCTTGTCTCATGTCTAGATACACTAACTGAACCAGCCAAGTTTAAGCCTTCACTTTCCTGAAACAAAGGCCGCCTAACTTTTTTCACACACTGAGTTTCTGCTATACCCTCCTCTACACCCTCCATCGTGGGTTGATTAGCTGGTTCCTGCCATACTTTTGAGACACCACGACCTCGCTTAGGTTCCTCACATGTCCCTGCATTAGCCAAAGTCTTAAAATAGGCACCCACACTGCGTTTACCACTCGTGACAGCACCCTTAAAACTCATATTTTTCCCAGAACCAGCTAATTTCCCTCTCTTATCTGCCCCCAATTTACTATCTTCCTGTTTGGATTTGTAACAAATGGTGGCATCATGGGTCATCCGAAAACTGAGAGAACAAAAACCTTATAACCTCCTATATTCAAACATTATTTTCAATTCCTTCCCTTCTTCAAATACCAAAATCGATGAAAATATAAGTAGCTTAGAGCAAGGAAACTCAATAAGCACTTGGCCTTTAGCCACCTCAATTGTAACTATTACCCGATAAATTCCGCCACAAGTCTATAAACTTCCTCTACTCTATACTCAAAAGGAATACCTATTACTCGAATCCATAGACGAATTGAACTTGGGTAATCCGCATAGGCCATAGGTTTCCAAGACACATATGATACCATCCACCCATCAAAATTGATGGAATCATAGCTGAGCACTCCCTCCAAATCTGCCACAGATTGAAATTCAAATTGGAAACACCCATTACCATGATTTACTTAATTTTCCCACCAAGTTCCAAAATTGGGGCATACGAAAAATGAACATATCCACATTCTGGATTAAAGGTTTTAAACACCGATCCATCAAAACCTTAGAACTTCTTGCCAAGAGGTCAAAATTGTCGATTTTAGGAATCTTGATCTTTAACCTTCGAGGTGGTGAACCGAGATCCATGTTCTTCTTAGTTAGATTAATCAGAGCCATCCTCTTAACTGAAACTCAAAAACAGAACAAACCAAGAAAATGAGTATAACTATCTAAGAATTTTTTGAGAATAGGGACGCGAAATAAAGTGAAAAAGTATTCAGAACTAATATGTTCTTATAAGAGAAGAACCTCTGTCCTTGGAACCTCTGTCCATAATTTATGGGACAACAGATCCCTATCCTTCTGAAAATCTATCCATTATGATTTTAAATTCGTCAAAGTAGCATTCAAAATTAATAGAACCAAACTTCGATTTTGCACTTGGAACAGAGTAAGACCTACAATATAGCCAAATAAATCCTTATCTCTCATCCCTAAGAGAAAGGAAATTCAAACTTCAAAATAATAAAAATAATTTGGACTACATCGATGATCACACAACAGTATAATCGGCAAGATCACCTCTAGACTAGAACCTTGAAAAGCATTCCTTCTCTGCCTCAACGTCCTTACAATACAGAACAAAAAACACCAATGAACCATGTGTCGGTCCCGAAATGCACCAAATAAGCGAATGATCACTATCATAAGCAAAGATAATTTCATCAATAACTGTGACAAAAAAATCATGCCTATACATTGTCTGGGAACAAAAGAATGACCTAGAAAATTCCTCATTATCATTTTATCCAACATATATTTGCTTCGACACAGTCAAATGTAATGAGGTAACCCCAACAACAAACATTAACTGACAACTTTGACACACCTAGTACATCAATCCTTGAATAACAAAGACAAGAATGCATATAAACTGTTTGTCTAGTTATCAAATTATACAATTCACGTTACACCTTGAAAATTTGAAACATATTCAAACCTCTCAAAGCACCATTTCCAATAAGGTAAATCAAACCAATGTTCAAACCCCAGCAATTACCACACTCCAGACACTGTGAAGACTATTGTATACAACTAAATGTGACTATACTCCAAATTACCCAACTAAGCCAGTAGCAAATACCCAAAAATCCAAAACCTCAACCAAATCATCCACTTCGATAGATACACTCCTTTGTGAATCAAATAAAAAAGAAGAGATATGATAAACAACCAAAAATTCCACTTGTGAAAAAAACACCTCATAGGCTAAGGTTAAACTTAACCATAACCGAGAATAAGTTCCCCCAACACACAAAGGGACCATCATCAGAATCAACGCAAAACCCGTAATTGTGAAAGTAATATTATCACAATACCAGGTTTCACTCCCCTGGCCACATTGCCAAGTCTTCCAACAAACCAAAACCTCTAATTTAATAGAGAAACAAAATCGATCAATAAGAAAATTTCCAAGAACATATGGGATTAGCAACATTTGACAATTTGAAATGACTATCCTAACCAAAATTTAGCAGTGAAAGCGAAACACAAGCCCATTACTAAAACCCTAAAACCAATACAGAAATGAAACCCTAAGAGAAACTAGTCTTATCAGAATAGAACTCCACCTCTGAGTTGATTAACCAAAAAGTCTTCACAAAGCTCACCCAAATAACCCCGTGAACCTCACCGGAGAAAACTTCTACAAACGCCTTAAAACAGATCGTAGACGTCGAAACTGAGCAAACCAGTGAGCACCATCTCACTTGAAATCACCGCCTCTCCGAATAGACACCACTGCAATCGAAAAAACCGCGATCGAAATCGCCTTCTGCGGTAGAAGTCGCTGGAAATTACACATCGCCGGAAGTCAGTGTCCTTTTACAATTTATATATGCTTTTTCGAAACTATTACATATTCTTTTATTTGTTAGTTTTATTTACCTTTTTCTAGAAACAGAAGTTATAGAATTCCAAAGACTGTTCTACATACCGTCCAATCGGCCATAACACATTTCTGGTGGTCAAATTTGGTATCTAATAGGGGTTTACATTGGAAGAAATGGGTCGATTTATGTACCTCGAAATCCAAAGGGGGATTGGGATTTCAGATCTTAGAAGATTTTAATTCAGCTCTTCTGGCAAAACAGATTTGGTGGTTGTTAGAATTTTCGGATTCACTTTTAGCTAAAGTTCTAAAAGGGAGATATTATAGAGATACTTGTATCATGGAGACGCCTTTAAAACCACTGGCGTCATATGGGTGGCGGAGTATTATGTCCGCTCGTCTTTTAGCCTCGAAAGGCCTAATTAGGAAAATAGGAGACAGTAGGAAGATTAAGATTTGGACGGACCAGTGGGTTCCCGATATTATTCCTCGGCCTGCAATACGGTCGGATTTACATATATTTTCAGAGTTGACTGTTGACCAATTTATAGACAGGCAATCTGGTCTGTGGAACGACATTTTAGTACGTCAATATTTTGATCCACATGATGTTTATCTAATCTTGGCAATTTGCGTCCCGATAAGACAGCGCCAGGATTACTGGGGATGACATTACACGCCAACAGGCCGTTATACTGTTAAATCAGGATATCACCTTGAAACTGGAGGACCAGAGGTTGACCAACAACATGGTGGTCCTTCTTTGAACATGTTATACCAGGGTTGCTGGAAATTAGATTGTCCTCCGAAAATAAAGCATTTTATTTGGCAAACCCTGTCCGGCTGTACGGCGGTTTCTCATAACTTAGTAAAACGTAATTTTGGTCAGGATTCTAGATGCCAGCGGTGTGCGGCGGATTGTGAGTCTATTAATCACATGTTATTTGAATGTCCACCAGCCCTCCAAGTGTGGGCTCTATCATCGATCCCATCTGCCCCAGGGATTTTGCCGGGTGAATCAGTGTGGTCCAATCTTGACTACATGTATTGGAGGATCCCGAATCAGGGAAATTCTTTGGTGTTCCCTTGGATTATTTGGCATATCTAGAAAGCAAGAAATGGGTTTTGTTTCGCCCAAGAGGACATAGATCCTAGGGTTATACTGGATAGGGCTCTGTCAGACTCCAAAGAGTGGTCTGAAGCCCATCAGGGTAAACGGTTTCCACGAGAAATATGTTTACCTAACCAAGTTTCGTTTAAATCGGCACTGACATTCCCTACCACAGCCAATCTTAGTTTCACGGGTTACAAATGTTACGTGGACGCTTCCTGGAAAGATACTGGACTCGGTTGGATTTGCTTTCCAGATTCGGTGGAAGGATTTTCTTCAGGGGCAATGCGGGTTCATCGATGCTTATATGCTCGTCATGCGGAAGTCGAGGCAGTGAGACGGTCTATTTTATTTTCCAATCACCCGAGGAGTGGTCGGCGTTCTTACCTTACTAGGAGGAGTTTCAGAGGCTTTGTACCCGGTTTTCTTCTGTATCTTTATCGGTTATTGCGAGAGTCCTCAATTATAAGGCAGATGCTCTAGGTAGATCGAGTAGATTGTGTGGTGGTTAATTTTTGACATTTATGTTATTTTACCGTTGATAAAAAAAAAAAAAAAAACAGAAGTTAAAATTGCAAAATCTAAGAATTAGATGACTCTTTGCACAAAAACCTTTTATTTATTTTGTTGGTTACTTTATTTTATTGCATCGCATCGACATTATATTATACTATACAATAATTGCACTGAGCAGGCTCAGAATTTATTTAATTTTATGTAATGATTCCTTTCTTTTTATTATTTCATTGGACACTTGTAAGACCTAGGGACCCATTTATTTTCATCAAGATTCATTTGTCCATTTATGATCTTTAATTATTTATTTATTCATGGAATCCAAGACTTTCTCTTAACAAATAAATATCTTGTAATGTACTTATTACATATTTTAATGTATTATGTAAATATTTAATATTTTTATCACTTAATTTTATATTATTAGACCAATTCGTATATTTTTATTATACTTTCATCTATTTATCAGCACCTAGTTTATTATATAGATAGTGGTTTTATTTATTTGTCTGGAATCAAAAAGTGGTTTTACTTTTTTGATAATGATTGTTTTTTTTATTTAAGCCGAAATAGGTGGCAATTTGAAGATGATTCGAATCTTATCCTTACTTTATTTTATTTTTTCGATTTTTTAATTATTTGATGACCGTTTCTCTTCCTTAATTTCAATTCTATTATCTTGACTTATTGATGATGTTGAGATTATAATTTTTTTTAATGGTATCGAAACTGACGTTATGCTAGCTAGATATTTAATCATTAGATTAGATACATTTTCCTAGGCTTAGGGACCTACGAAACACAGAGAATTATTTTTCTAAATGGGCTGAGTAAAATGACTGATTTTGGGCCGAATAGTAAAAAGCCTTTTTAACACACTTTTTTAAAAAGACTTAATTAAACGTGACGTTAATTGAAAAATTTGCAATGAAATCAATCTAATGTAGTAGTGTTTGATCTCATGAGTGTATACAGCCATAAAAAAAGAAACTTTGATCAAACCAAAGTAGGTGTAAGCAGAAGAGAAGAGGCGTTTCAGTTTGATCCTACTCTCTGGTTCAGTGACATTGTACTTTAAAAGTCAACAATTCTGAAGTGCGTGCAAAGCTCGAATCCACAATCCAGTGTGAGCAGAAACTCCATCATCCGGAGAACGGTAGATAAGGAAATGGCGATTCCTATGCCTGCTCGGCAGCTATTCATCAATGGCGAATGGAGAGAACCCATTTTGAAGAAGCGAATCTCGATCGTGAATCCGGCTACCGAAGAGATCATTGGTAAGCCCTTTTCTTCTCTTCTTACACTCTCAATAAGATACTTGTAATAACAAGAAGTACGGTGATTGATTTTTGTCTAGAATTCTGAATCGCTCAGCTTGTAGAGCATCGGTCAATCACATCTAGCATATGATATCACATTACACTTGTCATGTTCTTACTTGGTTGGTATACTTCAACTTCTTTGATCAAATAATCTGAATGAGCTGACAAATATTAAATATTGCAGTACGAGAAGATATTGAACTTTATCTCAAAGGCGAAGAGTGAGGGTGCAACGATCTTGCATGGTGGTTCCCGACCTGAGGTGTTATATCTCCCTCCCTTACTTTTCCATGATGCAATTTCGTCCCGACTATGATGATGACTTATATATCATATCTATATCTCACAACATCTGAAAAAGGGCTTCTTCATTGAATCAACCATCATAACTGATGTAACCACTTCAATGAAAATCTGGAGAGAGGAAGTTTTTGGGCCTGTTCTTTGCGTGTGAACATTTACCAGTGAGGACTTGGCAATTGAGCTAGCAAATGATTCCCTGTAAGATAAAGTTTCACTACAAGAAAAAAGGCGTTTTGCGAGGAAAAATTGTGATGCCAAAATGGTGTCGCAAAATTGCTTTGCCATTGCAACGTTCTTCCGATGCCAAAACCCGCATTGCAAAAGCATAGCAAAAATGCGATGACTGAAAAACGTCGCAAGTTTGCGATGCCATTGCGACATTCTTGCGAGGATGCAAAATATGTCCCAAAAGCATCGCAAACCTGCGACGTTCTTGCGAGACAGAATTTTTATTGCAGGTCTGCGACATCTTTGCGTTGGTTTTGCGTGTGACTTTTGGGACATCGCAAATCCGTAGCAGAATTTCCGTTTTTCATTATAAATATCCCCACATGCGAATGTATTTTGACACCAAACAAGAAGTAATAAGAGAGAGAAACTAGTGAGAGAAAATTTTGTTTGACAAAAAAAGTCCAATAAATTATAAATCGTGAAAAAATGACGTCGAAACATGAAGTGTTCACTTTATGACGATGGATGTATAATCGAAGGGATATTGAGACCGGAGAAGTGACGAAGGAGTTCCGAGATGGGCTGCAGGTATTTATAAATCAAGCGGCAAATAACCCACATGCTCCAAATGATGGTAACATATTAAACAAGAAATATTTGAATATCGATATGGTAAAAAGACATGTTTATAATAGAGGATTTACTCCAAACTATTATGTCTGGTTTCGCATGGGGAGGGGTATAGTTTGGGTGCTGGAAGTAGTAATACAGTTGCTCGTGGTAATGATCAAGCTAGTCAGGAATATGCTAATAACAACTATGGTGGTAGTATGTTTGAAAACTACACTCATCTACAAGGAAATATATCTCATGATATGGTTACAGATGCATATCATGGGAATTTTCCTGGTGTTGTTGAAAA
Organism: Lepidium sativum; assembly: GCA_023374145.1. Lineage (NCBI taxonomy): Eukaryota > Viridiplantae > Streptophyta > Magnoliopsida > Brassicales > Brassicaceae > Lepidium > Lepidium sativum. The sequence continues at coordinate 37,075 of JAKUCM010000051.1, read as the reverse complement.
TATTATGGAAGAAGCTAACCCGGAAGCAAAACAATTTTATGATATGCTAGATGCTGCAAATCAACCCATCTATGAGGGATGTAGAGATGATTTATCTAAACTGTCATTAGCATCTAGGATGATGTCTATTAAAAGTGAAGGAAACATAAGTGAGAGAAGTATGAATCAATTTGTTGATGTGCTTAAAGAGTATTTGCCGGAAGATAATAATTCTGTTGAGAGTTATTATGAAATGCAGAAGGTGGTTGCGGGTCTAGGATTACCATCTGAAATGATTGATGTTTGTAGTGAAAATTGCATGATTTTATGGAAAGATGATGATAAGTTGCAGGAATGTCGTTTTTGTGGAAAGCCAAGATACCGTTCAACAAAGGGAATGACGCGTATATCATACAAACGTATGTGGTACCTTCCAATCACTGATAGGTTGAAACAATTATATCAATCGGAGAGGACCTCATCTGCAATGAGATGGCATGCTGAACATAAAGTAAATGATGGGGAGGTTACACATCCTTCAGATGTAAAGGTTTGAAAACATTTTCAAACAGTACATTCTGACTTCGCTAAAGAGTCTAGGAATGTATATCAAGGTTTAAGCACTGATGGATTTAGCTCATTTGGTTTATCTCGTAGACAATATTCTCTATGGTCTGTCATATTGACACCGTATAATCTTCCACCGGATATGTGCATGCGAAGAAATTTTTTGTTTATGACTATTCTAGTGCCAGGTCCTAGTCATCCGAAGCGTTCCCTCGATGTGTTCCTGCAACCTCTCATACACGAGCTTAAACAGTTATGGTATAGAGGTATTTGCACATTCGATTACTCACAGAAGCAAAATTTCAACATGCGCGCTGTTAGAGAGAGAAAGTAGTGGGATATAAACGATTTTCAACTTTCCATATTTTTTACGAAGAAATATTTGCTAGGCTCCCACCTTCGTGTGGAAAATGTCACAAGTTTGTAATGCTTTCTTGCGGTATATAACCTATGTCGAGATAGAGGCCTAGTAAATATTTTTTTGTAGAATAAAAACAACCCCAAACATGAACCCGAAAGAATAACAGTAAAAGGTATCGGAACCTTCGGTTTATTCAGTCCGATGTAAGAAAGGTCTCCGAACCTTTTTTTATATTTGGATTTTGCTAGGCCATTGCGACATTTGTGGTCTAGTCCTTTGCAACATCTAGACCACATAAGTCGCAATGGCCTAACAAGTGTTTTAATATTACACATTTTATGTCAAAATTTGTACTAAGGGATTTGAACATGTTTTTTAAAAATAGGGTGTCGTGCTAGGCCTTTGCGACATCTTTGGTCCGGATGTCACAAGGACCTCGCATATTTGCAAGCCCTTGCGACATCTGGACCAAAGATGTCGCAATGGCCTAGCAAAGTCCATTTTTTCTTTTAACAACATCTCTTTGAGGGTCTTTTATGTTTTTAAAAATTTATTCCTTGCTACGCTTTTGCGACATCTTGTGTCAAGACGTAGCAAGGGCCTCGTACGTCTTGGAAACCCTAGTGGCGTTGCAAGGCCATCACGTCCCTGCGAGAACTTTGCGGCGGCCATCTAATTTTAAATGTCACGATTCTTCTTTCTTCTTCTTTTCTTGGACGCGATTTCTTCTTCTTCTCTCTCTTTTCTCGCCAGCGACTAATTCCAGACCCACCTCCGCCCAAATCCGCCGGCCAGCAGCGTCGCCTCCTTCTCACCTCCACGTCTCCGCCTCCTCCACCAGAGCAGTTCGGCCGATTCCTCCTCTCATCTCGCCTCCTCCTCCTCATCCTCTTTTCTCTCCTCATCCTTCTCCTCCTTCTTCCCACCACCGGCAACACCTCCTTCTCCTCCTCCCACCGGCGCCGGCGAAGTGCTCCTTCTCTCAAGGTCCTTTAGATCTAGGATTAGATGTAAGATTTGAATTTTAGATCTAGGATTGGATTTTTTAGATCTAGGAATGAAATTTTAGATATAGGATCATAGAAGTCGGATTTCGTAATTAGGGAATTGCTAACGATTTTTTGATTTTTCCCCGGAATTATGAAACAATTTTTGAATTTTTTTAAACGTTTTTTTTGATTTATAAATTAAATTTCGGATTTAAAAACTTTTAAAATTTTTTTATTATATAATTTTCGGATTCAGTAAACGTTATTAAGAATTTTTTAAACGTTTCTTTGATTTATAAATTAATTTTCGGATTTAAAAACGTTTTTTTTTAATTTATTATATAATTTTCGAATTTATTAAACGTTATTAAGATTTTTTAAAAGTTTATTTTCATTATAAATTAATCTTCGAATTTAAAAACATTTTTTTAAATTTATTATATAATTTTTGGATTTAGTAAACGTTATTAAAAATTATCAAATCTTTTTTTTTATAACATGATTTTAGGATTTTATAGATGTTATTTTTTGGTTAAAGTTTTTAAAGTAACTTTTGAGTTAACATAACATTAATTACACTAATTTACTACTCTTTTTGCGTAATTTCATTTTTATTTGTTTCAGATGTCTAGATCTCATAATCCCTACACTAGGTATCTATCTGATGTCGGTGAACTCCCCCCTGCGACTCCTGGATCGAGTTTAAGATCTGTTCCCCGGATGCTTGATGCTAGTTTTACCTCTCAGCCGGGGTATTCGCCAGTCGCTGATACTGCTCATGCACCTCCCGGTGTGCTGCAGTACCTGACACCAGATGCTACCACGGGGATGACTATCGAGGACATTCTAATCTTCATCTGAACCGTCCGCTGGGAACTTTGTGGTATTACCTTTAAAGTTTAATTTTAATAATCTATACTTTTATTATTATTGAATTAAAAATTAATTAAATTATTTTATGTAGGTTCGATGACGACGGGATTTTGCCTACGACTATTCGAAAGATCTTTGAACGAGATTTCCAGGAGCTGCATGCTTATTTTAGTCAAACACCCATCCACATCATCTATAGATGATTCAGAACGTTTGTGGTAAGAAAATTTCATTCTTTTACTTTATTACACCGTCTATTACATCCAATTAACTATAATTTGTAAAAAAAATTTTTTGTAGCAACGTTTTCACTAGGATGTACCCATTACCGGTCTAGTCCGCAAAGAGTTTGAGGCGGTCTTGCGTAGACGGATGAACGATTAGGGGGATCGTTGGAAGAGTAAGTGGAAGAAGAAAGGCAATGAGGCAATGCCGCAGTGGTTCAATGATTCGGTCTGGGAAGGCTTAATTCGATTCTGGGAGGATCCGAAGTCCCAGAAGAAAAGCGTAAGCTGTCGGACAGTGCGGTTATCTAACCCTGATGGGAGCGGTGCGCACAAGCATTGTTCGGGCAGAACTTCATTCCAAGCTCGAGCCCGCAAACTAGTAAATATTTTTACTAAAAATTTAACAATTATGTTTAAATATATAGCAAGTGAAAATAACAATACCATTTAATAACAAAAATATAATGTTCTACTTTGTTAGGCCTTTGATGCTGGGATTGTCTGGATATTAACTGCTCACAGCCTTGCTTTACTCAAGCCCCATGGGGTGGAGTCAAACGCAGTGAGTTTGGACGCTAACTTGGAGAATGGTTCATCTCTTTTTCTATCACAAACTTCTTAACGACTTAAACGTTGATGCTAATGCTGAACAACTCTTGGTTCGTTTCTTTTCTACATCAGGGGACTTGATAACTACTTGAGTGTGAAGCAAGTGACCGTCTACACTACAAACGATCCATGGAATTGGTACAAAGCCCCCAACTAAGTAGTGAATGCATTGTCGTGAAAATGGAAACCAGTCCAGATGCTGTTTGTTCCATATTTGTGCTTTTACTAATAAATTGTCAAATTTGGTTGTGAAACTCTATTGTAAAACCTTATGAGTTTAAATTATGAAAACGAATAAAGATGGTTTAGAGTTTGGTTGTTGTTCTTAAAGGCCAACAGTGAAGCACCATTTTAGGCTCTATTGCAGCAATATCTAGAACATAAACCATTTGATTTATTATGTTAACTTTAAGTCAAATTAAAGTTTAAAAACTCACATGGACATCAATTTAAAGTCAGATATGCATAGATAATGCATTTAATGAGATCCGAATATAACAGTAATTGATTCTTTAACATATAAAACATACAGTTAGGCAATTTCTGGAAACAAATGTGAAAAAGATAAAAGAGGTAAAGACGAGAAGCCTGGCGCTTATCCTTTAAAGAAGTGTGGTGAATAGTGAGTGTGACTTGGACCCATCACCGCAAGTGTACAGCTTCTTAGATCTCGATAAACAACAACTTACTTTCTTACGACACTTCCGATTAGATCCTCTCTGGAACTTCACCATTTATTTGTAACCCGGATGAGATCTTCCCTTGAAGCTTTGAAAAATTGTGTCTTTTTTGGTTTTGTTTTGTCTGAATTCTGTTCCCATCATTCTGCTTAACGCAAAAGGTGTGAAAGTTGGGACATTTCTGTGTGAAGTTTTCTGGGTCTGTTGAGAGATCTGCGTTGTGAAAATGGGGAACTCAATGGACGAGAAAGTGGTTGCTGTGATCATGGTCGGTGGTCCAACCAAAGGTAACCGCTACAAATGTTTCCTTTTGTCCTTCTTTCTCAATAGCAAATGGCTGTGAAATCTCAATTGATCTATAACGAATTTGTTAGTTTCGTTTGTGTTTGACCACATTCAATGCGTTTCTCTGTTGTTTCATTCTTAATTTCGTGAATCCGAGCTGATATGGTTCTGACTCTGTTGCCATATTGGTTATTGAGTGATCCACAGGTACTCGATTTCGACCATTGTCGCTTAATATTCCAAAGCCTCTGTTTCCGATTGCGGGACAACCAATGGTGCATCATCCAATCTCAGCTTGTAAAAGAGTAATTCTTCTCATCCTCTTACAACTTCAGATCAATGTATGAGATTATGATGATGATGATGATGATGATGATGATTCCAATCTATTTTGTCTGTAGATCCCAAATTTAGCTCAAATTTATCTTGTTGGTTTCTATGAGGAAAGGGAATTTGCACTCTATGTCTCAGCCATCTCTAATGAACTCAAAGTTCCTGTTAGGTTAATGAACTTTTCCTCTTTTTTCATAAGCTTCAACTCAAGTATCAGTGGCTCATTTGTGTAGCTCTTATCTTTGTTCTCTAATTTTATTTCGGTTTCTGTACATCAGATATCTGCGAGAAGACAAACCACACGGTTCAGCTGGTGGCCTGTATCACTTTAGAGATCTGATTATGGAAGATAACCCGGTTTGTCTCCAGGGATCTTAGTTGATCAAATCATTCTTCTACTTGACTGTTTTATGAACCAAGTGTCTTTCTCTTCTCACAATTTTGTGTCTACTTTATTGCAGTCTCATATCTTCGTGCTTAACTGTGATGTTTGCTGCAGTTTCCCCTTGCCAGAAATGCTCAGTATGTTCTTCTTTTCTTAGACCGAATCCTGTGTGAACTAATGTGTAGGTTTGAAGATTCTTCTTACTCTTGCTACTTTTAATTAACAGAGGCTCACATAAGATATGGTGGAATTGGAACTCTACTTGTGATTAAGGTTTGTGATGACATATGATTAGTCTCTTTTTTCTTCTTTCTAGTGGTTTATCAAATTTGTTTCTGCCTTTGGTTTTTAGGTCTCTCCTGAATCAGCCAGCCAATTTGGTGAATTGGTAGCAGATCCAGTTACTAATGAGCTGCTTCATTACACCGAAAAACCTGAAACTTTTGTATGTACATATCACTAATATTACTAAAATATTTATCATCTTTAAGCTTTGATTCTAATGTTTTATCTTGGAAACACAGGTCAGCGATCGTATTAACTGCGGTGTTTATGTATTTACACCTGACATTTTTAATGCCATCGGAGATGTTTCCTCTCAAAGGAAAGATAGAGGTATAGTAACAAATATCTTACAACAAAATTTGTGTTATTTAGTTTTAGCCACCATCTTGAAAGACTTCTCATCTTGTTCCTCTGTTTCTTTTCCCTTTTGTTTGTTGTAGCAACTCTAAAACGTGTTTCCAGCTTCGAAGCTCTTCAACCGGCAACAAGGTTTGTTGATACTCTTCGTCAATAACTGAAAAGCCTTTGAAGTATCTTCTTAATATGATACATTTAAACTTCTTTGAAATAGGATTCCGACAGATTTTGTAAGACTGGATCAAGACATCCTTTCACCTCTAGCTGGGAAGAAACAACTATATACTTATGAGACCATGGATTTCTGGGAGCAAATTAAATCACCTGGGTATGCCTTGCCTTGTGTTTCCATTCGTTTCTTTTGAGCCGCAGACTAATGTTTAGCAGCAGCTGAAACAGCAAAAATGTTTTGTGACTCACTTATGGGTTCACTTTTCTGCAGAATGTCGTTGAGGTGTTCAGGACTTTATCTTTCCCAGTTCCGCGTGACCTCTCCCCAAGTGTTGGCCAATGGTGATGGAACGACGAGTGCCATTGTGATTGGTGATGTCTACATACATCCGTCTGCAAAAGTACACTCAACTGCAAAGGTACTTACCTCTGGTTTTGTCCGTTGCTAGATCAACTTCCTTTTATCCCACTGTTATCACAAATCATTCTGAATAATCGATTAACAGATTGGTCCCAACGTTTCAATCTCGGCAAATGCTCGTGTTGGACCGGGTGTCAGGCTTATCAGCTGTATCATACTTGACGACGTTGAGATCATGGTACATCTTCTTAAACAAGATACCAAAGGTAAAACCGGTCAATTTTTTCAGGAGGTTAACTCTGCAATGACTCTTTGCCCAGGAAAATGCAGTGGTGACTAACGCAATTGTTGGGTGGAAGTCTTCTATTGGGAGATGGTCCCGTGTCCAGGCATGTTTCTCTCTTCCCCCCCATCTCTTAAGAGTCGGACTCATTGTTTTTGTGAACCTTAAAATGTTTCTGTTTGGTGTCATTTACAACCGTGAACCTGAACTTATTATGCTTTGTTGTTTGAGAACAGGCCGAGGGAGTCTACAACTCTAAACTCGGAGTTACAATTCTCGGTAAACTCGATCCTCTTTACAGACAGATAGGAAAATTTTCTTATAGACGGAAAACTAACCACATAATTTGTGGTTACAGGAGACTCTGTTGCAGTTGAAGACGAGGTTGTAGTGACCAGCAGTATTGTGCTTCCAAACAAAACACTCAACGTCAGTGTTCAAGACGAGATCATTTTGTGATTGAAAAAGGAACCAAGCGGATTCCACTGGTGAATCACAGAAGCAAATATTTGGGACCAACTCACATGGATCATATATTTACACCAACAAACTTCCAACTTTGTATCATTTCCATTGTCTATACTCATGGTCAGCTACTGTAAAAGGCACTGAATTTTGGCCCATGATAATAAAGCATTTGTTGTGTAGTTTGGCATTGTAACTAGTAACTACACTGTTCTTGATATATTCCATAACGCAATGCCTTTCCTGGTCTGGTCTCAGAAACTGCATTGCAGTTTATAGTATTGATTGATGTAAACTTCGAAAGAATTTTCCCCTTTCACACGCAGAGTAAGAGATTCACAGCCTGAATTTCCGGAGAAGCTGGCTACCAGATTTACTCTGCGATTTCAAGATCTCCTTTGCGAAAGCTTGATTCCCTGTCAATAGGAGTCCGTGCAAAACTCGATTAAAAGTGAATTTCCGAGGTATAAATCCTCTCTCAACCATCTCAAGCAATAGTTTACCAGCAACTACCATATCTTCTGATCTTTTTCTCACAAACATTCCCCTTATCAGAACATTGTAAGTATCCAGATTTGGCAAGCATTCTCCACTCCCCATCTTCTCAAACAAACTCAACGCTTTCTCAATCTCGCTGCATTCTGAATAATAACGTATCATCATATTGTATGTCTGAAAGTTTGGTTTGCAACCTTCATTTTCCATCCTCTGCATCAATTCCTCTCCCCGACTGAACAATCCAGCGTGAAACAACCCTCTTATCAACACATTATAAGTAGTCACATTCGGTTCATAACCTTTCCTCACCATTTCCTCAAACATCACAAGCGCATTTTCTACACTATCTTTCTTACACAGAACTTGAATCAAAGCATTGTATGTCGCAACAGAAGGAAGCACACCTTCTCTAATCATCTCATCGAAAACCTTCCTCGCCCGCTTTATCTCCCCCTCGACGCCAAATCCGTGAATCACTGTTGTATAAGTAACAACATCGATTTCACATTTGCGTTTCTTCATCTCCAAGAAGAATTCCCAAGCCTGTCTAATCTGCCCTGCTCGGAAAAACCCTTTGAGCATTGTGTTATAAGTAGTCATATTAGGGTCTATCCCTCTCTCAACCATCTCCTTCAAAACCTCTAAAGCCTTAGGAGTCCGTTTAATCAAACACCAACCATTAACAATCACATTGTAAGTAACAGTATCAGCACTAAATCTTCCTCTAAGAGCCCTAAACAACTCATAAGCTTTCTCAACGCGTTTAGATTTGCAAAGCACATCGAGAATCGTATTAAAAGAAGCCAAATCCTGAAAACAACCATGTTCGTGCATATTCAGAAACAACTTTACCGCTTTATCTGGTTTTCCAGCTGAAGCGTACCTCTCTGAGATGATTGCGAAAGTTTTAGGAGAAGGACCGAGGCGGAGAGAGCGCATACGGTGGATGAGAGACGAGACAGTGGTGTGGAGGTGTAGACGAGCAGCAATGTCGATGGCGAGATCGAAGGAGGAAGCAGCATGGACATAATCGCGGTGGTGATGATCGAGAAAGTGGAAGAATTGAAGAGCTTTAGGGCCGTGATTCCAGAGATGCTTGAGAACAGAGTTCACGAGAAGTGGAGTCCATGGGGTTAGTTTGGTGGAGAGTAGAAATTGGTCGTCTAGGGTTCGGTGGTGAGTCGTGATAGGAGAAGAGAGTATAAGCTTAGCAATGGCGGCGGAATCTGCCGGTGGCGGTTTCAGATTTGCTCCGCCGGCTGATGTACAGAGCGATTTGCTGAAAAGGCGATTCATGGACCGGTTCAGAAAAATGAATTCCGGTTAGTTGAATTTAACTGATTGGTGACGTTGTATTTGTGACCTTGTGGTCGTGAAGGTTGAGGGTGTCTTGGATTCGCGTCCAGAGTCATCTCAGATCAGGCGATGTTTTCACTTTCTTCTTAAAGCTTATGTTTTGTATCACTCGCTCTAAAGTTTAAACCTATTCAGCTTTCTCTAACCTATAATTTTATAACCATCTACTTCTAGTTTTCTTTTACTTAATTATATTGATAGAAAACCAACAAATGTTCATGATAGAAGAGGACGAATATAAAATATCCTAGAATCTAAGCCCAAAAAAGAAAGACATAATGTCTAGAAAAAAACTACGAGCAATGACAAATGAAAATCAGAAATCAGAAAGCCACTAAACACAGCTCCGAATAACAATTAGTAGGATAGTTAAATAGTTGAAAAGGGAAGCTCCAATCTAAAAATACGAGCATCAAAACAACTAGATCAGACACGAATGAGATGGAAATTTCATTTAAAAAAGAAAAAGACAAAACCATACACAAATCTTATGAAAAGAGAAGGAAACATGAATAATAGTGATAACCCGCGTGTTCCTCTCGCTTTTTATCGAGACTTTTGTGTAGGTACGTCGCTTTCTAGTTGTATAAAATCAATTCACTTTATTTTTTAGTTTTTAGAAGTTGAATGTTTTTTCAGTTAAGTCTATTGCTTATATTTTCATCTATTATTTTTGGGTCGTCCATCTATCTTTACACCCTGAGTTTTATATTGCACTATTTCCACACAAACTTTAGGAGTAGATGTAGATCCATCTAATTTCAAAGTTAAAATCCTTATTTCACCCAAATCGAAACTTGAATAAAAAATTACACGCAAACCGCAATTATGATCGGTTAACTGTAGAGCAATTACCAGGTTAATCCAAAAAAATTAGTAGATTTTATCAAGTGAAGACCCGTTTACCATAAAACAAAAAAATCCTTAAATCTCTTTTCTCTTTCGAATTCTAAAATTTTCTAAATCTCATAAACGTCTGATTCCATCTTCTCACAATTCATCTTCTGCATCTCTTATATTTCTCTGGTTTTGTCTCTCAATTCCTTCTCCAATTTGTCGTTTATAATCCTCTCATCCTCTCACATAAAAACTTAAAAACATGACCTTGAACACCAACCTAAAAATGACATATAACATAAGATACAAATGATATACATCATAAAATACCATTCTTCACCGTCACATTACCTTTCTTCCCGTTGCATAAGCACAACGGTATAACCTTGGATATGGATTAGATTCAGTTTTCAAAGTCTTAATAACCACAACTGATCCACACCAACAACTAGTTGGAAACGCCACGCGATTCACCCGAGTCGTTACTTATCATCTCCTAAACACACGATAAAACCAAAATCAATGAAACTGCTGTAATCGACGATAAATAGCAAAGAAATCGGCACAAAAAACGTACTCTAATCAACTACAACAAGAATCAATGCAAATATTTGACTACTAAGATCACAATTTGAAGAATTCAAAAATTAGGGTTCTACAATCTGAGATTTGGGGATTTTTCGATTGAATGAGTTTATGTTTACAGATTGTAACGGGTCGGGTTACGGATATTACGAATCGGGTTCATTTGGTTTGTGGACTTGGGTTGCAGGTTACATATCCAATTTGAATCGGTTCATTATTTCCAACCGACTAATCCAACATCGGTTGAATTAAAATATTCAACTTTCGATTTAAGTAAAATAAGGAGATTAACTTTTAAATTAAGTGGATCTACATCTACTTTTAATGTTCGTGTATAATTGGTGCTATATAAAACTTACGGTATAGAAATAGATAGAAAATCCTTTCTTCATATACGATAGTTTTTTAGACGTTTGGTTTTCTTGATTACAATGAGAGAAAAGGGTAGTACAAGTCACAATTCCCGATTGAGGTACGTACTGATACACATCATGTAGATTTTCTATGTCCTATATAGATTTTGTAAATCTCTCTGACTCTTTTTTCAATATCAGTGAATTTTAAATTTATCATCTTTTTACAATAAATAATCATGTGAAATGACTTGATACCGTACCGGTAATTACTGATTATCAAAAACTTTTTATAAAAAAACATGAAAAGTTGAAAAGAGTTGTCGTTGTCTGATTGAGAGAAAGAGCAGACAAAGGATCGTAAAATCAAAAGGGACCCTGCAAAGATTTTGACCGTGAAGACCCAAAATTACGTTATCTGACAACACATTAACACATCACTCATCTCTTTAGATTCTCAAAGATCTTCACATTAAGATCCGATCCTTCACATTCTTTCCATCTCTCTTGTCATGTTTTGTCGTTTCACATTCAATTATGGGCCGAGCCATTAAGCCCATTAGCAATTGATTTGCTAATGGATCCAATCTCAGCGTCGGCCCAGCTTCTATGTAAGCTCGATCTAGTGGGCCGGTTTGTGGCCCATCTAGTCGTCTTCTTCTTTAAGAGTGAGAGAGAGAGTTTTCGAGTTATTGTACAGTAGAGAGAGAGAGGATCGATTTCATGTAACAGAGCTTAGCTCTGAATCTAACACACAGGTTAAGGTGCGCTAGTGAATTCCGGAAGCTATTCCGAAGAGAGATGTACCCGTCGATGGTTTAATCGGCGGGGAACTCTATAAATCTGTGTCCTCACTCGTAGTGCTCTCTTACTCTTTCTTTTAAGCATTCGGACTTCAATCACTCGGTTTCCGCAAGTAATTCAAGGTCTGTCGAGCTATTGTGCACAACAAGTGGTATCAGAGCCTGCGTTCAAGAAGAATCGCATAAAGCTCGGAGCTTACAAAGAAAAGAGTACAAGAAAGGAGAATCACTTACCTTTCTCGCGGCTATTGAAGCTTCTCATCTTCTCCTCGGTCTCTTGAAGAGACTTAGAAGCCTATATGCATTGACCAGTACCTCGCAAGAAATTACAGAAAGCATTAGTGTATTGCGTGCATATCAAGAAAGCAAATAAACCAACAAACTTGTCACAAAAGTTGAAGACTTAAGCATGGAAGTCATCTCTGGTAAGTTTGAGGTGGAGAAATTCGATGGCAAAGGGGATTTCGGATTATGAAAATACCGAATGCTAGGCCAATTTGAGATTCATGGCCTTCTCACAGTAATTGAGAAAGATCATGAGGAAGTATGGCCAATGGAGGAAGTATCTATAACGGATCAAGAAACAGGGAAGGAAATTAAGATCGGAAAACCAATCTCAAAGGATCCTCAATGGAAGATAAAGGATCGGCGAGCAAGGAGCCTGCTCGGACAGTGCTTATCTAACTCAGTGTTAAGAAAGGTAATGAATGAAGCTACAGCTTTCAAGCAATGGAAAGCACTAGAACGAGATTACCAAACAAAGACTAAAGCAAATAGGGTCTATCTAAAGAGGCAATTCTCTCTATATAGAATGGACGAGGACAAATCAATTGAAGAAAATCTTGATGTGTTTCTAAAGCTGATAGGAGACTTAGAAAGTCTAAAGGTTACCATTCAAGACGAGGATCAAGCCATTGCATTGTTAAACAGTCTGCCACCTCAATATGACCCTCTTACTCACACATTACAATTCAGAAATGCCAAGGACACTCTAACTATGGATGATGTAATAACTGGTGCTTATGGAATGGAGTCTAACCTAAGACAAAAAGGGTTATTAAGGAAGAAAACACATTCAGAAGGGTTGACTGTTGAAGGCAGAGGCAGGACAGACAAAAGAAATGTAAAGAATACGGGAAAGAACAGAGGCAGATCAAAAAGTAAAGGCAGATCCAAGTCAAGACCAAAACAGAGCAATGAAGAAATCAGGGCTTGTTGGATTTGTGGAGATGAAAATCACTGGAAGCGTGATTGTCCACAAAAGAAAAATGCAAAAGGAAAGGAATCAGCTAATTGTGCATCTAAAGACACAAAGGTTTTAGCCTACACTGCAAGCCTAATTGCAACAACTGAAGAATGGGTAATGGACTCAGGTTGCACTTTTCACATAACACCTAGAAAGGATCTAATCACAGACCTAGTTGAATTCGAAGGAAACAAGGTCTATATGGGAAACAATTCTTACTGCTCAGTCAAGGGAATTAGAAATATTGTGATTGAGAACAAAGAAGGTAACTTAGTTACCTTAAATGGGGTTCGTTATGTACCAGAAATGAGTAGAAATTTGATATCCTATGGTCACCTAGAAGAGCTAGGATGCTACTATCAAGGAAAAGACTTCAACATTCAATTTTACAAAGAGAATGGTGACAAATTTATGTCAGGAAAATACCATAATGGCTTATATTTCCTAGATGGAAGAGTCCTAAGCACAGAAGTCAACATGGTGAAGGCAACCATTGACACAACTACTAGGTGGCATCGAAGGCTAGCACACATGGGAAAGAGATCAATGGAGACACTAGTCAGGAAAGGCTACCTAAAGAATGGAGATGTGAAAGCTATGGGGTTTTGTGAAACATGTGCATTGGGAAAGACTCACAGACTTAGTTTTCAGAAGGGAAAACATACCTCAAAATGTACTTTAGAGTACATCCATTCGGATTTATGGGGATCACAGAACACAACACCTAGCATATCAGGTTGTCAATACTTTATCAGTTTCATAGATGATTACTCAAAGAAAGTATGGATTCAATTCCTAAAGAAAAAGAGTGATGCATTTCAAGCTTTCAAAGATTGGAAAACTCTAGTCGAAAATCAAACTGGGAAGAAGGTAAAATGCCTAAGGACAGACAATGGACTAGAATATTGCAACAAACAGTTTGATGACTTATGCAAAGAAGCTGGTATTAAAAGACATAGGACTTGTGCATATACACCACAGCAAAATGGAGTCTCAGAAAGAATGAACAGAACTATAATGGAAAAGGTGAGATGTATGCTATCAGAATCTGGTCTAAATGGTGAATTTTGGGCAGAGGCAGCAAACACAGCGGTTTATATTATAAACAGATCACCAGCAGCATCAATCAACTTTGATGTACCAGAAGAACTGTGGTCAAACTATAAACCAGAGTACAAACACCTAAGAAGTTTCGGTTGTATCGCTTATGTCCACACTACTCAAGACAAGCTAAGTCCTAGAGCTATAAAGGGAATCTTTGTCGGTTATGGAACAGAGACTAAGGGATACAGAGTTTGGCTAATCGAAGAAGAAAAACTAGTTATTAGCCGAGATGTAGTATTCAATGAAGATGAACTATACAGAGACACCATTTTAGAAGAACCAGAACCTAAAGCTGAGAACAAAACCAGAGAAAGTAGATCCGAGAGAAGGGTAACTTTCAAAGTAAATCTAGAAGAGATACTGGGTGATAAAGATCAGTCAAAGGGTATGGATGGGTTAGGTGGAGCAAGTTCAGAACGTGTCCCAGAGGGCATCGGTGAAGATGAGAGTCATGTTGACTCTGAACATTCTGAAACTGAAGAGACCAATCTAGAAAACTACTTATTAGCTAGGGATAGGAAAAAAAGGAATATAAGACCTCCATCTAGATACGAAGAAGCAGATCTAGTTGCATTTGCCCTATCAAGTTCTGAGGAAATAGAACTAGAGGAACCTAAGACCTATACTGAAGTTATTCACAGCAAAGACAAAGAAAAATGGAGAAAAGCAGCTGATGAGGAAATGGATTCTCTCATCAGGAATAACACATGGATCTTAGTAGACAAATCACAGAACAAAAAGGTAATCGGATGCAGATGGTTATTCAAGTTAAAGCCAGGCATACCAGGAATAGAAAAGCCAAGATTTAAAAGCAGATTGGTTGCTAAAGGTTATGCTCAGGTTGAAGGAGTATATTATAATGATATTTTTGCTCCAGTGGTTAAACACGTTTCAATTAGAATACTACTAGCAACAGTTTCAAATTGGAACATGGAACTAGAACAAATGGATGTGAAAACAACTTTCCTACATGGGACACTACAGGAAGAAATCTACATCAAAATCAACCAGAAGAAGGTTAGATCTAAGAAAGCAAAGGCGGTAAGGAGGAAAAACCTAACTATCTCCGTAAATCTGAAACATGTAGGAGGAGTCAAGTGTTTTTCGGTTTCTTACCTGTTTCCTGAAGCTTGAGCTTAGATCCGCCAAAGGTCCACTCACCGTGTTCATCGGAAAAGAGAAAACAAAAGAGGGTTAAACATGAAGTCGAATAGATCTTTAAATCTATCGGATAAATAACAAGATCTTCTCATGCAGGTACTAGAAAACTCAAGGAAAGCTCAAAGGACGAAGAACCTTACCGGAAAAGTCGAACCGTCATCGGAGAAAGATGATATCCGAACGACTAATGCTTTGCGCATACAGAAGTTCATACCAAAGACCAGGTAAGACTTCAAAATCTTTCAGAAGAGTCATGAAAGAAGAAGAAGAATCGAGAAGAAGAAGAAGAAGAGTCGTGAAGAAGATGAAGAACACTCGAGAGAAAACTTCACAGCGGCTAGGGTTAGCTCAAGAGTGAAGTGAGTGAAATGAGAGAAGTGAACCGACAAAGGTGGAGAAATGTCATGTTTTGTCGTTTCACATTCAATTATGGGTCGAGCCATTAAGCCCATTAGCAATTGATTTGCTAATGGATCAAATCTCAGCGTCGGCCCAGCTTCTATGTAAGCTCGATCTAGTGGGCCGGTTTGTGGCCCATCTAGTCGTCTTCTTCTTTAAGAGTGAGAGAGAGAGTTTTCGAGTTATTGTACAGTAGAGAGAGAGAGGATCGATTTCATGTAATAGAGCTTAGCTCTGAATCTAACACACAGGTTAAGGTGCGCTAGTGAATTCCGGAAGCTATTCCGAAGAGAGATGTACCCGTCGATGGTTTAATCGGCGGGGAACTCTATAAATCTGTGTCCTCACTCGTAGTGCTCTCTTACTCTTTCTTTTAAGCATTCGGACTTCAATCACTCGGTTTCCGCAAGTAATTCAAGGTCTGTCGAGCTATTGTGCACAACATCTCTCACTCTTATTTATGTAAATACTTGTCTTCCCTCTCATTAATTTCTGCGACCTTTTTCGTTTAATCTGATTAGTCAAAACGCTTCCTTTGAGTCTTTTTTCAAGAGAAAACAATGGCTGTTGGAGATTTTTCTTCTTCTTCTTCTTCGGAGTTGCATGTTCTCGCTGTTGATGATAGTTTCGTGGATCGCAAGGTTATTGAGAGATTACTTAAGATCTCTGCTTGTAAAGGTAAAGGCAAAGGTAAAGCTGTTACTGTCTATATCTCCTCCTCTTTTGTTTGGTTTCTGATTTTTTTTGTTTGGATACAATTTCTGGGTTTGATTCTACAGTGACTACTGTTGATAGTGCGACTAGAGCTCTTCAGTATCTTGGTTTAGATGAAGGCAAAGGATCTTCTGGTATTCAGGTATTAGCTCTCTGTTTGATGACCCAAACAAGAACCCCAAAGATTGAAACTTCAAAGTGCTTTTTGTTCTGCTGGTTTGGCTCCCAAGAAATCTAAGATTGAACAATAAGTTTTATCAGTTTATTTGTAAATTAAGGTTTTAAGGAGCTGTAATTCTGCAAATTTTTGAAAACAGGATTTGAAGGTGAACTTGATAGTGACAGATTATTCAATGCCGGGACTAACAGGATATGAACTCCTCAAGAAGGTTAAAGTAAGTTTTTAATAGTAAGATCTCTCTCATGCTTAGTTTCTTACACATAAGCTACTGCATATGTTTGATCTTACCAGGAATCTTCGATATTCAGAGAGATACCAGTAGTGATAATGTCGTCTGAGAATGTACAACCTCGTATAGATCAGTGAGTGGCTGTAATTATGGTACACATTGAATCAGTGAATCCCAACACTGTAATATAATGTTGTGGCTCTATTTTTCTCTTTTTGTAGATGTATGACTGAAGGAGCAGAGGATTTCTTGCTCAAGCCAGTGAAACTAGCAGATGTGTTGCGATTAAAAGAACTAATAATGAGAAATAGTGAAGCTGAAGAAGGGAAAAACAAAAGCCTTAGTCCTAAGAGAATTTTTCAAACCGACTCTGCTTCATCTCCATCATCATCTTCGATATCATCTTCATCGTCTCAAGATGTTACCTCTCTGGATGAGGATACATCATCGTCCAAGAGGATGAAATTAAAGGATATCTTGTTGTTAACTTTTACTTTTACCGGTTTTCTGTAATATATATTGATCCAAGGTGTTTGGGTTTAATATTTGCAAAGTTAGATCTTGATCTTTGCCAAAAAAAAAAGAAGGGTCAAAAGATCCTGATGACCATCATACGGAGATCAATGTAAATATGTCTCATGTAAGTTCAATTGAAAATTATTTGTTTAAACGATATGTATAAGGTTTTTCCATGTCATGAAGATTTCATTTTGATTGCGACGATGGAATCTTATTACATTGTGTCTTTCGCGAAACCCCTAAAATACTTTAAATATAAAGTATTAAAAATAAATACTCATGAATATAATAGAAAAAAGACTAATTGTATAGCAGAGGAAAACAATTTTTGGTAATTACGTGGCACATTATGATTGGTTTTCAGCGATGCCTGTTTTAGACCGTTGAGATTTTCAGGCCATTGCGGTCTTATCCCAAACTCCCAAGAACACAGAAACTTCGGTGGTGGATCTCTTCAATGGCTTTCTCAGTGACTCTGTCTCAGCTTTCTTCTCTTTCTTCAATCTCCTCTTCACTACCACTTTCTTCTAGAAGATTCCCACTTCGATATCTTCCTCAATTCACAGTTAAAGCAGAAGCAGAGAATGAGAAACAGAGCACACAAGCCAAGTCCGAAGAGGGAGAAGCATCATCAGCTTCAACCAAAACTCCTAAAAAGCTTCCCAAGAAACCTGTTTACTCAAGTCTGTTTTTGCCTCACTTCTGTTTCAAATGTTGATTACAATAACAGAGTTTTAACATTTTTTTCGATGTGCTGAAATGAGAAAACAGTGAAGAAGGGCCAAATAGTCCGTGTGGAAAAAGAGAAGTACCTCAACAGCATCAATGTAGGTTCAAAATCTTTCTCACTTTTGAAGCTTCTACTTTGGAATCTACCTCTGAAACTTTTTGCTTTGTTTTGTTGAGATCACAGTACTTATCAGTTGGACATCCTCCTTTCTACAAAGGACTTGACTACATCTATGAAGATCGTGGCGAGGTATAACAACATCCCAATTCAATCACTTTTAAAAGACAATTTACATGAGATTTCTCCAAACAAGTACCTAAATCTTACAGGTTCTGGACCTTCGTGTCTTTGAGACAGGAGAGTATGCACTTGTAAGTTTCCACACACATTGGTTTCTTCTGTTGCATAAGACAAGCTAATGAATTGTGAACTCGTTTGGAGAATTTTAGGTTGGATGGGTTGGTATTCCGACTGCACCGGCTTGGTTACCAACAGATATGCTCATTAAGGTACTCAAAATTTCTCATTACATCAGACACTTAAGTAACATTTTTCCTCATGCCGACTCATGATTGTTTTTCTGTCCTTTTGAAATCTTCTGTAGTCTGAAAAACTTGTTTATGAACGACTATAGAGTCCAAGAAGACCAATGAAGGTTGTCTTTTAAGCTGAGATAGATGATAATGCCATGATCATGTCTTCAAGAGTTTGACAAAGTATATTACAGTTATGATTACGTAGTTACAATACTGCTGTGGAGTGTAGAGAATGTCATCAGACTGAATCCTATAATAAGAATGCAGCTTTTCAGTAGATGCATTGCTTAACCAATTCACATTGTTTTGTTTCTGGTTCTCTTTTCTTTGGTTACATATTTGTAAAGGCTTTTGATCAACTTCTTCGAGAATATTATTGCTTAGACTTGGATCCAGTCAAATATTTTTCCAAAGTGAATTTAGTATGGTGATTATGGTTGATGGACAAGTGGCATTCGGTCTAAATATCAATCATTTGCTCAAGTGGTTAATTATCATTTACTCGGTCAAGTAATTTAATATCATTCATTTAGTTAAGTATTTGATTTCCAAATTCATTTACACGGCTACTACTTCTGACTTAGTTTGTATTTGATTAAAAAAATCAAAATATCTAATATAGTCAAATTAAGTAGTAAGTAACTCATTGTTGTTTCCCTGGATCATTTGATATATTTGGAAAGCTCGAAATAGTTTCTACTTTAAACAGGTCGATCTCGATCCAAGAATGGTTTTGGGCCGTGCCAACTCTGATTATCGGGACTGGGTAGAGGCAACTTTGGATATTAGAGACACGAAGGACCTTCGTATATTCAGGAGTACTTCGTTTCACTCGTCGTTAACTTTTCCTACCACAGCTAATCACAGGTTCACTGAATATAAATACTATGTGGATGCGTCCTGGAAAGACATTGATCCCTACTCAGGGTTCGGGTGGTTATGCTTTCCAAATTCAATGGAGGGAATACGAACGGGATCAAGACGAGCACATCATTGCTTAACAGCTCTGCACGCGGATGTGGTGATCTGGGCGATGGAGACGCTCCTCGAGCTGCAAATATAGGAAGTGGAGATACCATCGGACTACGAGACAGTCTACCACATCTTTCAGCATTCGGACGAGTGGTCAGCGTTCTCACCGTACCAAGAGGAATATCGACGACTTCTATTGCGATTTCTGTCATGTACTGTTATTCCTAGAGCCCTCAACTATAGAGCAGACGCCCTGGCTAAGGCTGGTCGTGTGTCTGGTTTGTGATTGGGGCAGCTCTGTCTTGATGTTCTTATAATCCTGTCGTTGTCAAAAAAACAAGTAGTAAGTAACTCATATGTACAAATCGTGTAACATATATTAATAAAAATAGGATGATTTGCTAGAGTATAGCGGAATTAAGTGGTAATTATTAAAATAGAGCAAATGTTTGTAAATTGCTAGAATAGTTTTTTTAATTTAATATATACTATTTTGCCCTTTCCTAATGAGGAAAAAAATGTAATTACGAAAATGCCATTAATGAAATCTGTCACGTAAGCGATCAACTCTACCACACGAACAGAGTGCAGTGTAGCAGAGTTAGATTTAGAGCGTAGTAGAGTTGAAGTTTGCTTGGTAGAGTTAGATTTCCAGCGTAATAGAGTTGTAGTTTGTGCTCTAATCAACTCTACCACACGGACAAAGTGCAGTATGGTAGAGTTAGAGTTCCAGCGTAGTAGAGTTCAAGTATGCTTAGTAAAGTTGACATTAATGAAATTTCGTATGTAGTAGAGTTAGATTTCCAGCGTGATAGAGGTGAAGTGTGCTTGGTAGAGTTAGATTTCCAGCATAATAGAGTTGTTGTTTGTGTTCTAATCAACTCTACCACACAGACAGAGTGTAGTATGGTAGAGTTAGAGTTCCAGCGTAGTAGAGTTAAAGTATGCTTAGTAGAGTTGACATTAATGAAATTTCGTGTGTAGTAGAGTTAGATTTCCAGCGTGATAGAGGTGAAGTGTGCTTGGTAGAGTTAGATTTCCAACATAATAGAGTTGTTGTTTGTGCTCTAATCAACTCTACCACACGGACATAGTGCAGTATGGTAGAGTTAGTTTTGAAAATCTAGCCTACTTTAGTAGTAGAGCTTAAATTACGTATTTACCCCTCAGTTATTAGCTCATCTGCCGCGCATCCAACTGATTCCTCCATAAGTGACGCCATTGTAGCTTTCTTGAAGCTCCTTTACTTCTTCGAAGCTCCTTTGCTTTTTCAGTTTATGTTTGGATATATGGATCAAATCATTTTGGTTTGTGGTATTTGGAGTTTTAATGAAAATCGATGGATATTTTCGGTGGACCAGTCGTACGGGTGTTGGATCATAGGCATTGTCGAAGATTTAAGGCTCGATGAATTTCTGGAGATGGTTTATGCCGATTTTGGTTTGGATGAACATTGTCATGAGCTAAAACTAAGCTACATGCCAAATGTTGTCATTCATTCACTACCAGAAGATACTCCCCCTGTAATTGTAAGTAACGATAGACAATTGCAAGTGTTTGTTTCACAATTTCGTAAAGAATCAATGCGTCTATGTGTCAAAATTACCACTAGATCTCGTGTTTCATTGAGTTACCCTGAAAAAGGTCAGTGTAGTTGGAGAAACGGTGATGAGAAATTCCAATATAAGTTGGAGAACAATGATGCCTCATATAATAGAGTTGACCCTAGGTGTAGTAGAGTTGATCTGGTGTTTAGTATAGATGGACCAAACAATGAGCGTATACTAGAAAATGTGAAACATGAAAGTGAACATGCTGAGGACGAGGATGTGGAATTCAGATTTGACTGTTGCGATGATATGGATGGCGCAAGCTCGGATGATGAAGATTATATCAGTGTTTGTAGAAAATCGAAGGAAGAAAAAAAGAAAAACCTGTCAAAGAAAGCGACGGGGTTGGATTTGAATGTTGAGTATTTGGAGATAAAGATGTCATCACTCGCATTGGTTGTTAGGCAACGATACTCATCAAAAAAAGAACTCATGACCAGGCTAAAAATACTTTCTGTCTTACAGAGGTTTGACTTCGATGTTGTTGCTTCATCGAAGACAGTGTTGGATGTGAAATGTTGGGTACCAAACTGTCAGTGGGGAGTGCGAGCTTCACCTGTTTACAATGGTGGATGTTTCTTTGTCTGGAAGTATATGGGAGAACATAGTTGTTATGTTACAGAGAGATCAGGTCGTGCACGACAAGCGTCAACAAAAGTCTTAGGAAGGTTATACTTGGAATTCGTAGGTGGAATTGGGCCATCTGTTCTTCCTCAACACGTTGCTGATTCAATGAACAAGTGATTCGGTCTAAAGGTACAAACGTAATTTTATGCCATGGTAGAGTTAATGTTCGTAGTATAGTTAGATTGCAGTGCTAACGTTTAAGTAGAGTTGGTGTGACAGTGTGGTAGAGTTAGATAACAATGTGGTAGAGGTAGATTACGTGTAGTAGAGTTCGTGTGTCGTTTGGTATAGTTAGGTTGTATAGTGTGCTAGAGTTAGATTAGAGTTTTGGCGTTTGGTAGAGTTGGCTTGCAGTGTAGTAGAGTTAGATTCCAGTGCTGACGTTTTAGTAGAGTTGGTCTAACAGTGTGGTAGAGTTAGATTATGTGTACTAGAGTTAGTCTGTCGTTTTCGGTAGAGTTAGATTGTAGTGTGTGTTAGAGTTAGATTACAGTTTTGACGTTTGGTAGAGCTGGCTTGCAGTGTAGTAGAGTTAGTCTGACGTATGGTAGAGTTAGTGTGACATTTAATTCTGACGTTTATGCAGATGAAGTACTGGAAATCACACCGTACTCTAAGCCAAGCATGAGCCCTAATTATCGGCAGTTCGGAAAGTAGTTATGAAGAACTTCTGTCGTACTTGTTTGCTCTTAGAAGAGCGAATCCTGGAACTCTAATAAAGCTCGAAGTTGACGGGCAAGACAGGTTTAAGTTTCTTTTCATCGCCTTCGATGCAAGTATTAGGGGTTTTCCCTACATGAGAAAGGTTGTTGTCGATGGTACATTTTTTCTAGGGAAGTATAAAGGTACTTTACTAACTGCTACCATGCAAGATGGTAACTTCAACATATTTCGTATGGCTTTTGGTGTGGTTAATACCGAGAATGACGAATCTTGGGAATTGTTTTTTAGACAGTTCAACCGTGTGATCCCTGATGACAGAGAACTTGCCATCATATCAGATAGACACAAATCCATTGCTAAAGCCATAAAGATTGTGTACCTATTTTCTTCTCGGGGTATTTGCACCTACCACCTACGTAAGAAGATTTTGTCGAAATTTAGAGGTGGCGAGCCCATTAAGTTGTTCAAGAAAGCTGCCACCGCTTTTAGGGTCGATGAATTCAACGCTATACTTGCTCAGATTCAGGCGTTAAGTCCAAAGCTTCATGCCTATTTGATAAAAGCTGACATACGGTTGTGGAGTCGAGTTTACTTTCTCGGAAACAGATACAATTTCACTACGTCGAACATTGCAAAATTAATAAACTATGCATTATCAGAGGCAAGAACTTTTCCCATTGTCCAGCTTATAGATGCAATAAGGTCGATGTTAACACGTTCGTTCGCGAAGCGGAAGACGAAGGCCACTCTCACGTCAACTGTTTAAACAACATCTGTTGAAAAGCTCTTAAAGGTAGAGTTAGCACTCCTGTTATCTCTTCGTGGTAGAGTTGACATTGCCCTTAGTAGAGTTAGTCCCTTCATAGTAGAGTTACCTCAACCTTTAGTAGAGTTAGTCCCTTTGCTGCAGAGTTAACACTGCTTTTAGTAAAGTTAACATTATATTTGTTATAAATGACAGACAAGGGTCGATGAAGCTAGACAGTACAATGTGCAGGACATAGACAAACACCACGCGATCTGAAACTTCTCATTTAGTCAACTTGACTGAGAAGACGTGTTCTTGTAAGAGGTATGATGTCGAAAAAATTCCTTGTGTCCATGCCATTGCCGTTGCTGAGGCTTGTAGAAGGCCGACAATCGAACTTACCCATCCATACTATCACACGACCTTCCTGTACAACAGATACTCTGGTAGTATCTTTCCAAGAGATGTTGTACTTCTCATTCTGTTGGATGTGAGTTGTAAGCTGTGTAATCCACCACACGTGCGTCAACAACCAGGTAAGCCGAAGAAATCACGGATAAAGAGCTGGTTCGAGTGGTAGAGTTAACACTACGCTTGGTAGAGTTATTTACCCTTGTAGAAGATTCCGTATTATGTGGTAGAGTTAACACTGCGCTTGGTAGAGTTATTTATTCCGTGGTAGAGCTAGACCGTATTATGTGGTAGAGTTAACACTGCATTTGGTAGAGTTATTTATTCCGTGGTAGAGTTAGACCGTATTATGTGGTAGAGTTAACACTACGCTTGGTAGAGTTATTTATTCCGTAGTAGAGTTAGACCGTATTATGTGGTAGAGTTAACACTACACTTGGTAGAGTTATTTATTCCGTGGTAGAGTTAGACCGTATTATGTGGTAGAGTTATTTATTCCGTGGTAGAGTTAGACCGTATTATGTGGTAGAGTTATTTATTTCGTGGTAGAGTTAGATCGTGTTATGCAGTAGAGTTAACACTACGCTTGGTAGAGTTATTTATTTTGTGGTAGAGTTAGGCCGCGTTATGTGGTAGAGTAAACACAAGGGAAATTACATTAACTGTTCAACAACTAATGATTGGGAAAAATCTTTCTGAATTCGTAGTACCAAGTGCATACTTCACAAGCTTCGGCCATTGGTTGATCAATGTCTTCGGCATCGAATCCTTCAAAGAAATGGAGAATCTCCAGGAATTCACCTCTACAAGAACATCTTTCTCGATCATAATTTTTTCGAGAATTAGCAATTCCTGCTCTCCTCGCCAATTGAGCGATCCTGGTGACGAAAGATTCTGTTCTTGAGGTGGTTTATGTATTCCAATGTATCAGCAACTGTTTCCTGCAGTAGAGGTCTTAGGACTTCATAACCTTCCTGTCTTCTGTCATCTCCTAAACAGACTAGCAGAAATCCATAATGCAGTGTGGCCTCTTCACAGTCACCATTAGATGCTCTTAGCAGCAGTTTCAAACCACCATCACGATTCCCATTGACAAAGAACTCTGTCATACCACATCGGTATGTAGCTTTCACATTACCGGTATTGCATAACCTAGTGAGGAAATTGTGCAAAAGAGACTTACTTCTAAGACGGGAATAGAATGAAATCATAACGTATATCTATATTCCTAAGAACCTCATTCTCATCGCAAAGCTCTTTAAAATTCTTCGACACGAGTTTGATACTGTAAATCTCATCAAGTCCTTCCGCTTCACATCGAGCTATGATGTTCGTCAAAGCATTATTCGGTAAGTCCATGATATGTTCCTTGCGAACAACGTTGCTTTTTTTTGGTGAATCCATCTATCCAAAAGAAAGGTGAATCCATCTATCCAAAAGAAAACAAATAACCATCAAGAATTACAAATATAAGCATCAAGATATACAAACTATAACCTTTGTTTGGAGTTCTTGAAAGATTAAAATGTTTTTGAAAGCTTTTGAAAGATTGAAAGGTGAAGATGACACGTTTTGGTAAAGGTAAAGATGGATAGTTTAGAAGAAGTTATTAACGATTGAAAGGTTATTTATAACGATTTGACTCTTCAGTTTCCCTTCACTTTAGAGTCTAATCGTTATTATGATTACATCTCGGAGATCGTGTCCAATATTAATGTTTATTAACTTAACTTCCACGGCTAGTAAAAGTTGTAAACTGTTTAAATGTTGTTAATACGTAGATCGTGTCCACGTTTGTCATCCACTGTTTGTTAGTGGCACAGAATGTGGGTAGAGTTAGTTCTGAGTTAGATCACATATGGTTTCGAATAGGATAGTAGTGATTAATTGCCAATAACTAACTAACTAATAGAGTTAGTTCGGAGTTAGAACTACAGAAATATATACTACTCTAGGACTATACAAATATACACTAGAGTAGGACTATACACAGACTAAACAAATATACCAATCTAGCTGGAGGTCTTGGGTGGCTCTAATGAGATGGTTCTTATCACACTTGAGTGCAGATTGTTGATCACTAGAACGAATTTCCGATTCTGTAGGAAGTTCTTCTTTGAAATCAATGGCGTAATTCAGCCGAGAGAAGGTAACGTACTCGTCACAAAGACCTTCAAAGTTGCATCCAATGGCCAGACACTCGATCATCTTCGTAACGTACACGCCACAATCGCCTGAACGTTTATTACGTGGTACGCCCTTAGTCACACGCACAATCTTATATTGAGCCGCGCTAATGTGTGGTCGCATCTCCTTGAGTGAAAAAACCTTAATCATCTTCGGAATCATCACGGCATATGCTCTACAAAAAATGAGAACCATGAAAATGAACTCTATTACAAATGTAAATATACTCTACCACACTACAACCTAACTCTACCAAACCCCAGACCAAGTCTACCAAACCCCATACCAACTATACTAAACTACAACCTAACTCTACCAAACCCTAGACTAACTCTACCAAACTGCAATTCTACTCTACCACACTACAATTCAACTCTACCAAATGCAATTCAACTATACCACACTTCAACCTAACTTTACCACACAACAGTCCAACTCTACCAACTATACCATACAGTCCAACTATACAATCTGACTCTACCAAACGTTGTTTGAGTAATTAAGCTCTACCATATAAACTCTACTATACTGAATTTGAGTAACTTACTTGCATGACTCTACCACTGCACCAGGGGGAGTGCAAGATGGGTCAGGATCAAAAATCCGAATCTTTCTTTCGTTGAGATTAACTTCGATGGCCACCCAGTGGATGTTGTCAATATTATGAGGGATGTAGATGGTGTCCACGTTTCTCATCCACTGCTTCCTAGTGGCACTGAATGTGGGTGCAGTGCCGTCGAATACATCTTTAAACCCACCATGCCACAAAAAAGTATCCTCCTTTCCCAGGTAATCCCTTTTGTACGTGTAGCACCAAAAACCACAAAACAGTGGTTCCATGAAAGCTAGCCAATTACTCTTGTATGGGCTTGGAGTTTGCAAGGATCTTTGCTGAAGGAGATTCATCCCGCAGGCAATATGTTGTAAAAAATTAACTTTATTAGTGCTCTAATCTAACTCTACTGAACAAAAATTACGTCATAATACACTTTAACTTACGCAATCGTGAAGCCAGCCATAACGAGCGACATGCCACTTCTCTTTTCGGCATATCAAGTGGAGGAAGAAATTCGTATTTGGACTGGGTTCCCGTCGATAGTAAGTTCCCTACAGAATTTATCACAATTGTACGTAATCGACGAATTGATATGTTACACTCAACACATTAAAGTAGGTACTTACAATTGATGCTTCACATAGTCGCGTAACCGAAGTACTTTTAATTTTGAGATTGGACCAAAAGGATCATAGACACTCCGAGAATTAATAACATTCTTATGAATCCGCTTGACAGTGGAACAACCTTGGAAAGGTGATACCTATAAAAAGAAAGGACTGTAAGACCGTATCAACTCTACCAAAAAACAATCCAACTCTACCAAACGGAGGACTAACTCTACCATACAACAAGCCCAACTCGACCAAACAACAGTCCAACTCTACCAAACGGAAGACTAACTCTACCATACAACATGCTCCAACTCTACCAAACTAAAACTAACTCTACCAAACGGAAGACTAACTCTACCATACAACAAGCCCAACTCGACCAAACAACAGTCCAACTCTACCAAACGGAGGCTAACTCTACCATACAACGTGATCCAACTCTACAAAACTAAAACTAACTCAACCAAACGGAGGACTAACTCTACCATTCAACAAGCCCAACTCGACCAAACAACAGTCCAACTCTACTAAACATGATCCAACTCGACCAAACAACAGTCCAACTCTACCAAATGGAGGACTAACTATACCATACAACGTGATCCAACTCTACGAAACTAAAACTAACTCTACCACACAATAAACCAACTCTAGCATACTACTATCTAACTTTAACACACTACTATCCAACTCTACCAATCTAAAACTTAACTCTACAAAACGGTTAATGAACTCTACTCTAGTTGAATATGAACAGTACCTGATTCTTAGCGAGTACTCGTGCCTGAGTCTCTTTCGGTAACACGTTTTCCATAAAGATTAACTCCTCCTGTGTTTGTTTACCCTTTTCAGGAGTATCCACCAGGTTTATGACGCCAACATGTGACATTCATGGCTTAATTATTTCCACATCGTAAGGTAGTTCTTCTTTTGACGGTTCTTCTAGATTCATAACAATTCTTGATAACGTGCTCAAAGAGTCGGATGTCTCCTGAGTCTGGATAACCCAGTTGGGTGTCGTTGAGGTGAGCATCCACATTTGTAGGTTTAATTGTATTACGCACAATACCTGAACCTGCACTTGGTGTTTTCTCTGACTCCGAGTCCACAAGGGTAGGCCGTTCCCAAGGAGGTGTGTGCAAAGAGCAACTCAATATGTTAGATTCACATATGGTAGAGTTGGTAATAGTGGTAGAAATCGTTTTACTGGTTTGGAAGAGATGTTTTGAACACAATAATTGTTTTGTAGAGTTAAACATAACTCAACCAAACCATATAACTGTTCGTTTTATGTGTATGTAATGTTCGTTGTTTGTTGGTACATAATCAATCAGAGTACGTCTCATTCAAAATAGAGCCTTTACAGATTTAAGTTCCTTATTATTAGGGGAGTTGGGAGTACGGTTTGTATCTCCTTCTACGTCATCTTCGCGACCTACATCTTCAGGATGTAGGCTCCCTCCTACGTCATCTTCGCGATTCACATCTTCAGGAGTTCGATGTCATGCACTTGTCTGACCTCCACCCTCATCTACCAAGCTATAAACTGGGGGTTGCGCTCTGGTCTCCTCCAGCCTAAGAATCCTCTCAACCATAGCTGTATTGTCCGAGGTGTTATGCTACAGCCTATTCAGGCGCTCAGCAAGCATTGTGGTCTCTGCCTTGGTATCCAATCTACTCTCCTCAAGACGATATATACGTTCAACAAACACGTTCTGATCATGTCTCATCCCTTCGAAGGCTCTGGTCAGACCTCTAAGAGTGTCAAGCAACGCACTAGACTCCTCTGCCTTCTGTTTTTTCTTTTTAACCACTCTCACCACATCCTTCATGGTGGTGGAGTCATCCATCCTAATCTGGATTCTCTTCTTCTCTTCTTTCTTGTGTTTTTTGCTTCTTTATTGTGTTTTTTCTCTACTTTATTGTGTTTTTTCTCTACTTTCTTGTGTTTTTTCTCTTTGCCTTTCTCCACCTGCACTTTTGAACTAGCACTACGCTTGCTCATCCTCTCCTCGACATAAGCATCCGCCTTCCTCTTATTACTTTTGCCCCTAGCAGATTCATCTAGCCTCGAGGCAAGTATGTCTCCAAGCATGGTGTCCACTTTGTGGTCTGCAATATCGTTTGGCCATAGAGGCATTATCTTCAGAGGCTGTGTAGTCAGCTGCTTAAGACGTACCTGGTAGACGAGAAGATGTAATTTATTATTAAACACGACTGAACTCTACCACACTACAGATAACTCTACTAAACGTAAATGAACTTTACTACACATGGATAACTCTACTACACGTAAATGAACTCTACTACACGTCAATAAACTCTACTATACTTGAAATCAACTCCACTGTACTTATAAAATTGAACTCTTCTATACTTGAAATCAACTCCACCTTACTTGAAATTGAACTCTATCATGTGTGTATAGTGTAGTAAATGAACTATACTATACATATATGAACTCTATCAATCACCTTTACCGGCTCTACTACAAAAGGAATTTACCTTTCCATTATTTTCTAGCTCCAACTTCACCAAGTCCCCGGGGTCAATGGTTTGTTTTTTGATGGGTCTCCATCGTAGAATGGGGATATCACCTTCTCTTTGCTCCCCAAATATTTTTGCGACTTTGGGGATTGACTCAAATGCCCATATCAGAAGTGCGTGCACAAACCCATGTACTGTGTAATTACTGGCCTTTTTGCATTCTGCCATTTTTATCAATTTTATCAGTTGTAGAAACGCCACTCTTCCCCATGGATGCCTCTCTAACATCTCAAAATCTGCAACCAACTTCGCAGCACTAAAAGGGAGCCTACTATTTGTGTGGGAACCAAAAACTCCTACATTCAAAACCACTAGCATGCCCACCATATTCCTCTTCTCGAAAGGTCACCCTCTACATCTCCCCAAGATTTCTTTCAACTCTACCCATTTTGGTCCTTCACCAACCCCTAAGCCAATATCTTCCCAAAGTTCTCTATGCGCTTCATCTGCCACATTAGAAGCCTTCTCGAAGTTACCGCAATTAAGCTGCGTTATTTCAGCAAACTCGTGCAGAGAAAACCTCGTAGGCCGAGACCCAAACAGGACCCAAATCTCATACATCTTCTTAGTCACTAGTTGATTCATCAACATGTACTGTATATGCCTCCCTGTAAAGTTGTAATCGGAATCTGCTAGCTTCAGAAAAACGCCTACGCAAGTGTTCTCCTTTATGTCTACGTATGCATCCTCACAAATACCCTTGATCATATTACTGATGTTTTTTAGATTGCAGAAATAGTTGATGCTTCGATTCTTCATCACATGTACACCGTGTGTGAGAAACTTCTTCGAGTACTTCTTGTCTGCCATATCTAAAGATAAACATTATAAAACCCAACTCTACCACACTACAAGGCAACTCTACATTCTTACAATCTAACTTTACAAACGTTAGACTAACTCTACCACATTACATCCTAACTCTACCACACAACAACTCAACTCTACCACACTACAAGTTAACTCTACCACACGATAATCTAACTCTACTAAACGACAGCCTAACTCTACTATACCAGACAGAATCCAACTATACCGCACACTACAACCTAACTCTATTACACTACAAACCAACTCTACCTCACTATAATCTAACTCTACCATACGTCAGGCTAACTCTACTACACTACAAGCTAACTCTACCACACTATAATCCAACTATACCCCCTACGACCTAACTCTACCAAACGTCATACTAACTGTACTACACGTATCATATCGTTTCTTCACCCTTACCCTCACAACTAATTACGAACCATATCACATTGGCTCAGACTGGGGAAGAAATCTACTAGACACAGAATGAGTTAGTGAAGAACAAAAACCCAAATGTCGCAAAATTGAGAAATCCAAATCTCACAAAATCGAGAAACCCAATGTCTACGTCAACCCCAAACCCAAATGCCCTTACGAAAAAGAAGAAAAAGCAGAAGAGGAGAAGAGGATAAAGAAAAGAAGAAACTTACCGACAATGAAGACGACGAGTACGAAGAACAAGATGAAGAAGAAGACAACGAGTATGAAATACAGCGAAGAACACGTTGAGTAAGACGAGGAAGGAACAAAATCAAGAGAAGTTAACGACGACAGTTTACACTATAGGTTTCTTTCTTTTTCTTTAGTGAAACTAACCAGAGAAGAAGAAAATAGAAGAAGATATATCAGTTTTTTGTTTTAAGGGTGTAATCGTAATTACACCCTTGGCGCTTTCTTTTTTTTTGGACAAAAACTATTCTAGTAGTTACACTATACGTCTGCTCTATTTGAACAATTCTCGTATAAAAATATTAATAGACGGTTTGTTAGTACTCGACTCCATATGTTTTAAATCCAACTTTTTCTTCTTCTTTTGTTAGTAAGATGGATTGACATGTAATATGGTGGAATCGAATTTCATATATATAAGTTATTAGTTAAAAAATTTAATCACCAGATTGGGAGGAGCACAACATATAAATTAAATTTTAGTTAAAAAAAGTTGTAAATGTTCTTATTAATTATATGTTAAATCCAATATCTAATTCTCAGCACACAATATAATCTCAGACATGGTAACTTCATCGTCTTTCAAGAAATCTCACAGAAGAACAGTTTCTGTTTCATTAAACTCTCTACCTGACGACCTTCTTCTAGAAATCTCTTCATGCGTTGCAGCTTCTTCGTCATCAGAGATTCGCAATCTTCAATTAGTTTCTAAATCGTTTCAACGTCTCTGCAATGATCCATACGTTCTGCACCGACATTCCTTCAATGAAATTCCTCTTTCTCCATGGAATAACTGTGGAAAGATCTCCGAATTTGTCAAAAGATGTCGCAGAAGTGGAAACACCGTAGCAACATTTCGTGATGGACTCATAAAGTACTTTCACAAAAACAGCAACGAGAAACAACAAGACAAAGGACTCAAATTTATAACCAAAGCTTCAGAGAAAGGAAATCAAGAAGCGAATTATGTTTATGGGTTGATTCTAATCTGCCTTGGAGGACAAAGGGTTTCAAGCTTTTGTCTTCTTTAAGACAACCTTCGATGTTAAGTACGATCCAAGTTATGGAGAAACACAGGAAAATCTCCATGATAATCTTTGGTGGTGGGGCAAACCGATGATGAAACAACTCAAAGGAACCTATGTGCGAGAGAACTGCAATTGCGACGGTAGAACTGAGATTTTCTTAAATTCTGTAAGGACTTGTTGG
The DNA here is from genome assembly GCA_023374145.1 of Lepidium sativum. Classification (NCBI taxonomy): domain Eukaryota; kingdom Viridiplantae; phylum Streptophyta; class Magnoliopsida; order Brassicales; family Brassicaceae; genus Lepidium; species Lepidium sativum. Next base: position 4,985 of record JAKUCM010000051.1, on the reverse strand, counting down.
CAGGAAGACAAGGACATGAAGACTTCTTCTGCTTGTGAGATTTGTCTGTGTAATCATGAAGTTAAACTTTTCTTTTGAGTATAATGAGTAATCCTGCTTTATTATGTATATGATTCAAAACACATCAATAAAGTTTCTTTTGCCGAGATGACAATCTAAGTAAACACAACAAAATTGTCTGATGAAAATGAGAAAACAAGAAAAAAAGAGCTTTTGATGAAACTCTCTGGCGTTTTTCCTCTCTTTAAGCTCTATGAACTCCTCCGAACAATGGAGACAAGCGAATTTTACCACCCCCACGTCGCTGAATACTTACATCTCCACTAATATTACTCGTCTGAACATACTCTTCCTGCAAGCTGGACAACGTGCATCGTTTTCATTAATCTGCTTATGGTAGAAAAGACAAAGCCGAAAGCCACAGGAACATTGATCAGTTGCATCCATTTCTTCAGAGAAAATATGACATCCATTTTATACATCATCACTTCCTCCCTTCCTAGATTTCTTCTTCTTTTTACTGTTTTTGTGAAAAGTCTTTACAGGTGAAGTATTTGGCTGGAACTGTTTGTCTTTATGAACAGGTGAAGGCTTCTTCTTTCTCTGGCTTGGATCTTCTTCTTGCTCTAAATCAACTGTCTCAAGTCCAGGGCTTTCGTTTTTATCTTCCTCAAAGCAAGGTAACGCATCTGAAAAAGTGTCCCAGTTCTCATAAGCATCATCAAAAACAGATGCAATCTTCGCTAATGGGATCTTTGCTCTTGAGTACACTCGTAGGACTACTAGCAGACGATGACTTTTCAAAATAAATCTCATCATCCTCATCATAATCATAACCACATTTAGTGAATTCGTAGCTTCCTTCATGATCAATCCTCCAAGCTTTTTTATCAGTCAGTTTTGTGTACAAAAGATTTCAGTCTACGGCCATTTTCCTCGTCACTTGCATTTGTTCTTTTCCCTAACCATTTACAAACAAATCATCATAAACATTCGAAAGATTCAAGCAAAAGAACAGAAATACTGAAAGATTAAGATTCTGTGCCTCGTACATTGAGAAATCCATTGTCTACGACGAGCATCAATCTTCCACTGCTTCAGTTTACCAAACCAATTCGCCTGCAAACACATATAACAAACGTCAAACTCATCCCCATCAACAAAAACACGATTCCTGAATCAATTCCACACTGTACTGATACAGAAACTGGGAATTTCGAATAGACCAAGATAGATTAGACAATAATCAAACGAAACTTGTGCTTTTCTTTTAAATCACGCATCAACGCAAGAAACGAATCGATCTCATCGTGAAAGAGTAGAATCCGAAAAGTAAACTTACGTTTCTTGGCGCAATCTCTTGAAATCGGAGACCCGTGAAAGATATCAGAGTCTGTGATCGAATGAGAAACCATGATTAAATCCTCGAGCAATTAAATCAACACAGCAATAGAGACACAGAGACACAGAGAGAGTAATGTCGCAGAAGAAGAAACCCTAATACTCAATCCGATTAAGAGAGATAGATTGAGAGAAAATGGAAATCGGAAACTGCTCTGCTACGATCCTTGTATTTCTCAGTCTCTTTGAGAACCGAAGCCTTTGCGTGAGGTTGTAGCAGTATATATATATTCGGTTATATCGTTCCCAAAATACCCTCAGTTTTGACTGTTTATTTACGTTACTATACCACTCGTTTTATTTTGATTAGCTAAACGACGTCGAATTAATGAAATGTTGTAGTCTATGACGTTTTGGGTCTATTGTTCAAACTTGGACTATAAGCATATACTTAGAGCATCTTTAATGGTGAGACCTATTAGGGGTCTCTAACCATTTTTTAATTTGGCGAACCCGGATTGGCTAATTTGTTTTTGAATAAATAAAAAAAAAAAGTGAACAGTTAAACACCTTTAACAATTTTAGCGTTAAAGGTGCTCTTAGTTTGTCCATAACGAAATTAGGTATAAAGGCATGATCTTTTTTAATACTAGTAATGCAGATTTGTATACATGCTACTGTATTTTTGAATAATAAAAGCAAAAGAATCAGTAAGCAAACGAGAGAAATGAATGGTTTTTAAGGTTATGATTCATTCACATATATTAAGGATAATCTGGAATACATATACTGCAATGTTGTCTTAAATTACCATAATTGTCACTTTTCACTTGTAATCAGTCTCATTAAATTGAAAAAAATAGATAAATTTTTTGAAAAATTGACTAATCTATAACAGATCTTGTATTTTCTAATATTGTAATATTTTAAGGAAAAAAAGATGATGAAGTTGATGTGGTGTTTTAATGGACTCATATCTTAATAAATGAGTTTAAATGGTATCTGTTTAGTTATTTTAAAATCCCAATTAGTAAATGGACATACCCATTATAGTCTCATTTAATTTTTTTAAACAAATGGGTAGTATATAAGTTTAGTTTAATAATACATACCCATACCATAAATAAATGAGTTTAGAAACTCAAATTAACATCCCTACAAAGAACCATGTCTTTCTCCCCAATCTTTTGTTTAATGTTCCTGCTTTCACCTCCTTCATGATTGCTTAAAACCTCCTTCTTTCTCTTCCTCTGGAATGTGTACTTGATACAGCGGTTTTTATTGACTGCCAAAACTGGAACTTCTTCACGGAGAGGAGATGCTGAAACCTCAATATTCTCACAGCTCTTTTTCTCTTCCTTCCTTGCCTCTGTTTCACCACTCGCCTCCTTTCTGTCATTTTCATATTCCCTTGAAATGCCAACATCTTTCAGAGAAGAGTTTGAAGACACCATTGGGTATATGGTGTCAATAGCATTAGCACAACCAGATATTCCTAAGGTCTCTACACTTTTCAAAGATGAATCTTTGTGAACACGTACTCCATCATTCACATCTTTTACATCTACAGAGGAAGATAGATTTCCATTGGCCATACTGCTATCTACTTTATGGATTACCTGAGTGCATCCTTCAGCTTCCCTGCGTTTTGTCAGTATGGACGAAAGAGTGTGGTAACACTGAACCTTGTTATCTTTATAAGAACACCGCTTAATATTATTTATGCAAGTCAGAGATTGGACTTTTATCCCATTAGCCACCACTGATCCACTCTGTTCAACTGGGATGAAAGAAGTTAGAGCTTCTGTGTTCTCGTGGCTACAAGAAACCTCAGGCACTACTGAAACAGCTGCATCGCACTTTTTCCAACAGGATTCCTCCTCATGATCATTTTTCAGATGTGTCTGACCACTCGTAAGTTTCTTGAGCTCATCGTGTAGTACTTTCAACTCCATTCTCAGCTCTCCTACTATATCTTCAGCTTCTCCAAGCTGAGCTTCAAGTTCATCAACTTTTTGTTGCTGTTTAAAGGATATCATCTCTGTCTCCTTGACCTATACAACCAAAAAGGAGGTATTTGAAAAGTAGAGTTGAAAACCAAAATGAAAAGCTAGCCACAAAAAAAAGATATAGTACAATGGGGAAAGCTCATACTCAAAGCAAAGCCTATCAAGTCCCTGAGATGGAATAGCTATATACCCACACTCAGAAACCTTTTAACATATAATTTGCACAATGAAATGAGGGCATAGGTTAAGGAATATATGTAAGCCTCCGTAACAAAAAAATTGTGAAAACAACATTTGATTAAGTAACGGATATAGAACTTGCAGCTAAAATCCATGTGACACTAAGCTACTCTAGTTTACGGTCTTTGGTTTTAGGATTTGCCAACAGAGATCAATGGATGAAGACAAAAGATATATCTGCTCAAAGTGTCAGTGTCATGTAGTCTCAGGCTGTAACTGTCAAAACAACAACAAGAAGATGATCTTAAAGCGTCTCAACTGAATAGTAGAGTACCTTCCAGCTACTTGATATATCAAATACTGAAACAGCCAAACTCATAGTCACACACACAACGTTCACTATGCATAAAACAATGAAAGAAAGGCTCAAAGTCTTGACTTTAAAAGCAAGACCTTCACAAATGGAACCAACGAGAACTCAGAAACTAATAAAGAACAACATGAGGATAAGAAAAGATCTAACATTTTTTTATTTGTACCTTGGAATCAAGCATCTGTTTAAGCCTAAGCAACGTATGAAGTGCTTCATCTTTAACCGTCACAATTTCTTGCTGATACATACGCGCCTTCTTCTCAGAAACAATCACACGCGCCGCTGCCTCCTTCGTCGTGTTTAGTATTGTATCAGCATAGGCTCTTTTCAACGCTGCTAAGGTCTTTGTGATCCCAAACAAAAACACAAAACAAACGAACATAATCAACGTTAATCCCGAAAAGTTAAAAGTAGACAAAAACCCATCTGGAAAACACAAAATTGAGATCAAAATTAACGAAATTGGGAAAAGAATCTGTCTGATAAGATAGAAACACGATATATAAGAAACACAAATAAATTTCAAACGAAAATCGAAATTTTGGTTCACAGGACGAGTTCCAAAGTCGCAATAGATAAACTCAAAAGAAACGGAGATTGATGGGTTTAAAAGTAATACCTCTGGGTCGGCCATTGGAGCTGATAATGTGGTTGCAGAGAAGCGATTATTGATTCCTGACCAAGGTCACAAACTCGCCAAGAAGAAAAGAAAGAAAAAAAGTTGGTTTTTTTTTTTAATTAACTTGAAGCGTCTGTCTGTTAGGAACAGAACGAAGTTGAAATTACCTTTTTACCCCTAACAAGTCAGTTTTATCCCACACACTTATCACGTCAGCTTCCGCATCGCAGTACTGCAAACGGCGGTGCGGTTTTCCGTTTTTGGCGTCCCTCTTTTCGTTATCGCTTTTGCTTTTAAACATTTTCGGTTTATCAAATATATAATTTTATGAGAAAAAGTTTATAAAAATGGTAAATTAAATATTTAAATAGTTCGTCTCCAAATTTATTCTCAAATTTTAGTTAAATTTCAAAATAAATTTTTAATTTTTTGTTGATCACTCAATTTTATCCTCTCTCTCTCT
>JAKUCM010000050.1:0-62725 GCA_023374145.1 Lepidium sativum | reverse complement strand
GGACAAAAGTAAAGATAATTTGAAAGCCACGTTGGACTTGGCGGAAATATGTGCAAGACCCGAATTACATATCACAATGGATGGAAAGCAACCAATTCCGATATTCCGTATGTCAGGAGAAGCTAAACAAGCGTTGTTTAGTTGGATTTCTTCATATGTTAAATTTCCGGATGGCTACGTGTCTAAATTTGCAAGGTGTATAGAGCAAGGGAAAAAATATATGGTATGAAGAGTCACGATTGTCATGTATTCATGCAGCGACTTCTTCCTTTTGCATTACTTGAGCTGCTTCCAACTATCGTCCATGAATCAATCGCCGGTAAATGATTCTATTTTTTTGATTTGTTTAATTTGTCTTACTATTACATTGATTGGCTACTAATAATGATTTTATTATATTTAGGGATCGGTGCATTTTTTAGGGATCTTTGTACCCGAACACTAACAGTGGATGACATTGCTAAATTAGAAAGTAACATTCCATTGTTGCTTTGTAATTTGGAAAAGATCTTTCCTCCTGCATTTTTTGACGTGATGGAACATCTTCCAATCCACCTACCACACGAAGCTGCCCTCGGTGGGCCCATACAATTTAGATGGATGTACCCGTTCGAGAGATTCATGGGCCATCTTAAAAGGAAAGTTAAAAACCAAGCAAAGTGGAAGGATCGATTGTGGCTGGAAGTCTAATTGAGGAAACATCACATTTCACATCGTATTACTTTAGTCCAGCCGTTCAAAGTAAAAGAACCCAAGTCGGACGATACGACGATGGAGGAGTTGCAACATCATATGCCATTGCGGTTCCTGAAATATTTCGTGAGGTCGGGCGGCTTGGTGGGAAATTAAAGGAAGATTATTGGGAAAATCACACGTACTCTCGTGTAGCTCACACTTACATACTGCGAAATTGTGAAGACGTAGTGCCATTTGAGAGGTATTTTGATAAAATATTATATTAATTTATTTATTGATGTACATATAATTCATATGTGCTATATCTATAGTGAGTTTGACAACCAGATACAGGAAGCCTTTCCCAACTTGCAAGAAACAGAATATGACACATACAAAGAACGTGATTTCGCTGGTTGGCTAAAATACTATGTAAGTATAATTTATATTAAATATATAAACATTTTCAAAAATCATTTCTGCAAAATTATAAATTTTTATTTTGTAGGTTAAGAACGGATGTTCTGGCAAACCTATGCCTTTATGGTTGCATGAGCTTGTTGATGATCCTATTGCCAGAATCGTAAATGCTCCAATGTATTTCACTTGCGGCTATACGTTCCACACGTACGAACATGGTTCCAATAGATCAACGGCAAATTACGGGATTCATGTTCCCGGTGAAACTGACTTTTACGGCATTTTGAACAAAATTATAGAAGTCACCTTTCCTGGAGTACTTGGATTGTGATGCGTATTGTTCCAATGTCATTGGTACAATACGAAGGCCGGTCGAGGAGTCCGCTCTAATAACTTAGGGGTAACAGACGTTAATGGAAACCTGACGTATTCTAAGTTTGACCCGTTTATTCTAGCATGTCAGGCAGAACAAGTGTGTTTTATACCATATCCTCGTATAAGGCATATCCTCGCTAGGCCTTTGCGACATTTTCTTTTCCTCGCAGGCCTTGCGACGTCTATGCTACGAATATATGTTTGCGACATATATGTGGTCATCGCAAAGGCGTTTCTTTTTGCCTATTGCGACAGCCTTACAAAGGCTTTTACCATCGCAAAAGCCGTGTTTTCTTGTAGTGTCTATATCCCACAAGAACTATTGTATAACATCAAATCCACAATAAACTTTATTTTCTTTTAATTTCCTTTTCCATATGGTAGTTGTAAAATTATTTTTTTTTTCTCCTCTGAAGTTGATAATATTATTTTATGGAGAGAGAAATTAATTTTGCAATTACTGTGAGGAGAAAAATTTAAAGAGGACGAAATTTAGTGTGAATTTGCTGCTATATGATAAATTTAGGAGATGTAGATGATTGACCTTTGTTAATATCTAGTAAGTTGTTTCAGAATGTTTTTTTAAACGAGCTTCAAAAACACTATAATTTTGGTCCAAACTCTCATATTAGGTGAAATAATTCAATAAATACTAAAAAAATCAATAAGATACTGAAAAGTTAACAGAAATTAGAGTCCAAAAATATATTTTTAACTGAGTTCTTGTCAATCTAAAGATAATAGATCAAATATTATTGATTTAGTTATTGAAAAAAAATTCTTAGCTCACAAAACTACCTTCTCATAGACACTTTTTCTTATTGGTTAAAAACCCTAATAATACTATGTGAAGAAATTCGTAAATTTTTGGAAAGGAAATTCAGCAGAAATCAGAAAATGTGAATATTTTTCAATTCATCAAATACATTTTTTTATTATTAATCAGTTGATTTATTCATGATTTAGTTAGGTACCAAATGATATATTTAAATCTTATTTGGCTCTAGTTAAAGAACTTAGACTATAAATCGGATGTTGTCGATTCAATGGTTATTTATTAACACAAAATAGTTTATTTATGAAAACTATTTTTTTCCTGGTTAAATACTGCGCATAAAAATGGTTTTGCCACCTTTACTTGTCTTCTAAGCACAAGATTGGAATCAATTTAGCACTAGAAGACTTTCGAAAATATGTCTGTTGATTCAAACGTTTCAAATCATCATAGATATATAAATTTTGAGCTTTTATCGTAATATGTCTCATAATTTGTTGCAACTTGACATTATGATGGACAGAAGAGATCAGTTTAGTCATAATTGGGAGTCTCTTAAATAATATAGTCATATTATTGCTGTCTATTTGTGCATCTGCCTCTATCTTATAACGTGCGTACGCTCTTACATATTTGTTGTTTGGTTTCACGTTACTTTATTTATCAAATGTTCTCTAATTATTGTATCATATAGTTTCACTTTCTCACAATTAATTGACAAAAGCAATTTACAGTTTAGTACATTTAAACAAGCTCAGTAGTACCATTTAGGCTCCCATTTTGTAATTGAATAATCGTCTAATAACATTATGTGATTCTACAAAAATTTTATGTATAATGACATTTTTAAATAAATAATGTAAATGCAAGTGGTATTTAATCTAATGGCAGATGGTAAGTCCACAGAGGCATGCGCATTTGCACATTCTGAGATCGAGTCTCTCCACTTGCATTTGCAAGAACTTGGCTAATGGACCAGCCATTTATGACCCAATGTTGACAAAAAAAATAAAAAAAAATAATGCAAATTTAATTTACCTAAAAACTTATAAAAGTAAACTTTATTAGACTAATAAGCATGTTTTTGTTGCTTAGTCTTGCTTGATTACATTTTTACAAGAATATATATATATATATTTAAATATATGAAAATTATATTATTCTTACATATTCTTTTGCAGTAAATAAAAATGTTAATTTTCAGAACAAGAAAAAACATGAAAGAAATTTTTTATTTTTTCCACAATATTTTGCTGTAACAGCATTTTGTTATCAAACATCTATAGTATATCAATATTTAGTGAAATATTACTCTATAAATAGTGGGATCATAAACTTTTTCCTCTAGTTGACTCTTACACCTATAGTATAACAGAATTGGATGAATAAAATAGTTTCAAGGGTTTTGTATGGAAGTTGACCAAAAAACAAATTTAACATTTTGATCTGAGATCAAAATTATATATTTAAGTATTATAACAAATATTTTTGTTAAGTTTCAACATAAGTCAACTCACTCAAATATGATTAACGATCTTTTATGTTTAGGGTCTTTTATGTTTAGATTTAAAATAGGTAACTAAACAGATCTAGTTAACTAAAAATAATAATAAATAAACACAAGTAACAGTTAGCTGAGCTTATATTAAAAGAATCTGCCCATAATATTTTTTAATACCAAAAAATTATAAGCAGAAAATTAATCTGGTACAGTTCCGAAAAACAAAAAAGTAATTTTGAAGAATATCCTTTTCAACATGTCCCATATTGCTTTCTCAATTTCTAAAGTAAAGAATACCCTTAAAGAAATGGACACGTTGAAAAAGGTACTTTTGAAATTTCCTCATAAATTTACTGAAAAGGTGTATTGATAGAGGAGTGTATGTTTAATTTATTATAGTAATTTAAGATACTTTTATTGTATTTTTTTTGTAAGTAAAATAAAACCCATTAAATATATTGTTTATTCTTGAAATATAATTTCACCTTTCCAATAAAAAATATTGTTTATTCATATGACATTTCAATTTATTACTTATAGATCTATAACCTATTTTCACAGATGCACGCTTATATTTAAAAATACAATTACTCTTTCTAATATACTCCACTATCTAGTTTATATAATATGATTACTTAGTCATGGAATATCCTTTCACATTTTAATGTAGTTAACTATCTGCATAAATAATTTCACGTTACAGTTACATTAAAGTAGTTAACTATTTTTCTTAGGAAAACAAGAAAAATAAAAATTTTGCAAACATTTTTTCTTTCTTGTATATTAAAAATTTTCAGTTGTTAATATACTGCTATTTACATCATTTATAAAAATGATTTTGACAACTGTGATTCTAATAGTTGATGTCAATTCAAATAACTAATATATCATTATACTATAAATAATGTTCTGTACTATTATAAAAATATATTATAATATTATTTGTTATAAATGATATTAAATGACACATAATATGTGATTGCATATAATATTATTTATTTAAATCATATAATATTAATGATGTTATTAGCTTTTTTTTGTAGTGATAGCCCTTCATATTTTGATGACTATTTATTTTTTTTTCGTCAAAAGTATAAGTTTGCTTTAAATTGAATTTGTATCTCTTAGAAACCATATAAGCCAAAGTAATACTCCTTCAGAAAATTGAATTTTTTGAATATTTCACATAGATTATTATTATTTTATTTTTTTGTCAACGACAGATTAATTAGACCACAACTGGCCGACCCAATAGCCAAATTCCTACATAATGTTAGGCGGAGGAATTCGATCTCTGGTTATGCAAATGAGTTGCCTCAAGTGGATTTACCGCCGACCATTAGGTTAAAAACTATTTGCTATTTCACATAGATTAATAAAATCATTATTTATTTATTCTTTTTCTTTAATTAATTACATTAGAAATTGAGTATCAATCGAGCTATCACCCAATAATATCACTAGTTTTACTTTTTAAATTACTTGGTTTTGTAAAATTCAAAATACACTAATTATTTTATATATATATATTTGATATATATTAAATATAATACAGAAAATTAATCTTTTGAAAATAAAAGAAAAAATCTAGAAAAATAATTTTTTTGTAACGGAAAGAGTATTTTCGTACGGTATATAATAAAGCATTATCATCTTCAAATAATTTTGTGAACGTGAGTTTCAATTATTCCTTCTGGATTACGTGGATTTTTATACTACTATTTTCAACAAAAGTGCGATGTTTAGATGAGTACTGATATTTACTTATAAATACTTAACTCAACATATTTAGTTCGAACCCCTATTTTGTTAGTATTATTGCGAGACTGTTTTTCCTCAAAAAATTCTAGATTTATTTGAGTAAATTTGTTCTTAGGTTTCACTCTATTGGAATTTACATTCACTAAAACCCTAATGAATGTTTTTTGGTAATAAATACCATAATGAATGTTAGTAGTTAGATTATTTTTGTTAGGTTCAATTATTATATTCAATACAATGTTTTAGGTTGAACAGTTTGATTATATAATTATGTAATATAGTTTTAAATTTATTGATTTGTAAGTTTGTAACATATATATATAGTTGTATTATTATTTAGGTTGAGTGATTTGATTATGTTTGTCATGATTTGTTAGGTTATCAGTATTGGTAATTGGGAAAAAAATACCATAAAATGTCTCCAATTCCAAAAATACAAACACAAACTTTCAAAATCTCATTTTAATCATAATATTTTTATTGATCACATAATTATAGGTCCAACATTAAGTGTGTCGTTACACCATTAACACTATCGTTATTCCAAAAAGGAAAAATGTCAAAAAAGGCTAAACTTTATAAAATGTGACGAATTAATCCCGACTTCAAAAATTTCAATTTAATCACAGTTTTTTATTGACCATGCTATTATAGGCTCATCATTAGCGGTCTTTTTAAAGTAATCATTCCCTTCAATTTCAATATTAGAATTAAAACAAATTTTAGTTCAAAAAAATTCAAAACAGATAGATGTCATGATCTTAAAACTAAAAACGCTGTGACTAAATTGACATTTAAAAATTTTGAGATTAATTCGGCATATTTTTGAAATTTTAATTTTTTTATGATATTTTTCCGTTTGGACATAACGACAGTGTTAACAGAAAATTAACTCCATAACGACTCAACTAACGGAGGACCTTTAGTAGCATGGTCCATGAAAAGATTATGATTAAAATGACAATTTAAAAGTTCGTGCTTAGATTGTCGCGTTTTTAAAACTAGAGGCCTTTTATTACATTTTTCTCACTGGTTTAGGTCATCAAAATTTATTAAAATGATTAATAATTATTGAGAAAATATTCGTTTTACGCTCTATAATTTAAGATTTAGAATTTAAAGTATAGGATTTAAGAGTTAGAGTAGATTTCATGTGAAGTTTGCTATATAATTATATATTTACTTCAAAATTAAAATAGTAATTATTATTATATTCTTATAATTTTGATTACAAAATCTAATAATAAACAGTTACGAAATATCAAAACAAAATTCCACTAAAACATGGTCAAATAAAATCAACAAAGATCAAACCACAAAGTTCATTAACAAACTATGTAATGATTTAGGTTTCCGCAATATAAGATGATAATCATGTAGAATTTTTAAATTTGTATTTAAAATGTAGAAATAAAATAAAAGAGTTAACGTGTACATGATTTTGGTCCAATATTTGCGTATTAATATTTGGTTTGCGGTTTAGAATTTAGGGTTTTTGGTTTAGAGTTTAGTACAAACTTCATGTGAAGTCTACGATTTATAGGACTACACTTCATGTGTAGTCTACTTTCAAATTAGTCTTCAAGTGAACTCTACTTTTGAAGCTATGATGATTAGGGGTTAATGCATACTTCAAGTGAAGTCTACACGATGCAACTTCAAGTGAAATCTACATGATGCAGACTTCACGTGAATTCTACCATGATGCATACTTCACCTGAAGTCTGCTCCTAAATTGAAATTAATTTGGGTTGTGCTAAACCAAAATTAACCAACAATTGAACCAGAAATTTAACCTACATATAATACAAATTTTAAAAGAGAAAAAAACCCTAGCGACTTTGTATCTCTTTTTCTCTCTCATCTAGCTACTTTCAACGTGTGTGTCTCTTTTTCAACCAAAGTGTTTTTGTCTCATTCCGGCCAAAATGTAAGAAATATGAACTATTTCTCCTCCTTCATGATCTAATAATTTTTTCACTTTTTTCTCAAAATTTTCACCATTTTTTTATTTTCATGTTCTACTGCAAGCTTCTAGCCATGGAAGCTTCTTTTCTATGGCCAACATCCATCATGTTTCTGAAAAAGATAGATTGTTTTTGGAAAATGTTGAGTTTTTTTCTTCTTGTTAAAGTATTGATTTTTTTAATAGTTAAAGATTATATTTTTAATGAATTTTATGTGAAAGATCTAATTTTATTGAAATTTTTTGTGGAAGATTTTATTATTAAAAGGTTTGTGAAAGTTTAATTATTTTTTTTATGTTTTCTAGTTAAGTATTTGTTTTTAAGGAATATTTGTGAAAAATATAATTTTCTTTTATATCTTTTCGAGTTAAAGATTATATTTTTAATAATTATGATGTGAAAGATCTAATATTTTTGAATTTTTTTTGTGGAATATTTCATTTGTAATGATAGTTGTGTGCAAGTTTGATTTTTTTTATTATGTTTTCTAGCTAAAAGGTATTTTTTAAGATAAAATCTTGTAAATGTTCTAGTATTTTTTAGTATTTTGAATGAATATTATGTGAAAAAATCTAAAATTTGTTTTTTGTGTTTTCTAGCTAGAGACTTCTGGTGAATACTTCTGGTGGAGACTTTGGAAGGAAACTTCTGATGAAGAATTTTGATTGTGTGCGTGATTGAGATTTTTAGATTTTTAGATAAGATATAAATCATGACTGTTTAAATCTAAAATCTTTGTGTAAGCAAGAGATGGGATCATAAAAGTTTTTTTTTTAATGATGTCATGATGTTTTTCATTGATATCAACCAGGTTTGGTTTAAGGTGGTTGTGCAACGGATTATAAGAATGTTTATTTAACTAGACCAATCATAAACCTGAATGTTGCTTAATATTTGTTCCATTTACTATTCAAAAATTTTCTATAAAAGTATATATTCAGACATCGATTTTTAGACAAAACTATAGTCAACAAAATTCTAGAGTTCACAAAACTTGTAATCAACAGAAACTTCAAAATTTTAGAGTTAACAAAACTTATAACAAACAAAGACTTCACATGTACTTTTAAATAAGAACTTGTAAATTAATTTGCTTGAAGGCTAACACCGATGAAGACTTGACCTGAAGTATACTTTTAATAAGCTAACTACATAAATTATTTTAAAATTTTATACGATCATAACTATGATATATAAACATGTAGAACTTGTGCAATAACAAATACATTATTAAACACACATAGTAAAACTATATAAAAACATTAAAAAAAAATTTAACATGTTTTTAATGCATTTACATAAATTTACATAGCAGACTTTATATGAAATCTATTTTGAACGAGCTAACTACATATATCACTTTAGTCAATTTAAAATTGGCTCCGATATCAGCAAACTTCAGTGAAGTCTTCGTTTAAATTATTTTTATATCCAACAAGAATGTGGAGACTTCACATGAAGTCTACTCTCTAAATCCATAAAATAGTCAAATGTAAAATTAATCTCTCTATGGACTTGCAGACCTCACATGAAATCTACAAGGAACGTAGACTTCACATGAAGTCTCTTCTCTGCAACTTTTTGAAATATGCAAAACTTAGCTAGATTTGAGTGAGAAATTATAGTTACCTTATTTAGATGCCAAGAATGTCAAAATGCACCATTAATAGTTACTTTTAGTTGCTAAATGCAACAAAAAATTAAGGTTTTAAAATTTTTGGAATGATAAAATGAAAATTGAGAGATTTATGGATAAAATGAAGAGAGAATAGAAGATAATGTGGTTGAAGATTGGAAAAAGGAAATAATAGATTGAAATATGGTAGATCCATGAGCATTTAGAGCTTTGTTTTGGTTGGTAATGGTTGTTGAAAAAATTGAAGAATATGGCATTTTAGTAAATATTTGAGGTTAGATAAATATTTTGGTAATTTTAGGTTTTGTTGAAATTTTTTAAAAAACCAACAAAAAAGGTAATGACATTTTCAAAACTATATGAAGAATCAAGGATAATTTGGATAAAGTTTAAGAGAGAAATTTGTGGGTTATTTCACCAATTGACCAAAGTCAATGGGTTATTCTAAAAACAAACCCAGGAAAAAAATCTATAAAGTAGCCAAATAGAATAAATAATAAATGATTCAGCTTTGGCCCAATTAGTTTGCCCTTGATTTAGGTATCATTAGGTGGTGAGTTTGATTCCTATCCAACTTCAATTGGAAAATTTTGGTTATGGTAGCTTTGTCAATCCAATGATTATATATTGAAAAAAAAAATGATCCACAAAAATTTCCTGGCTGTTTAGGTATTTCTCGGTGATTTTCATGGCTTTTTGATAAAATCTCATGGCTTTATTCGTGACTATATGACAATTTTCTTAACAAAACATTTATTGGAGAAACCTGGCCGAATACATCTTGATCTAATATTTAAGTCAAAGTCAGATTCGGCTATAATTAATAAGTTTATGTAGTTGATTTGAGTTTAAGTTTGTTTTATGGCAATCATTCGGGTTAAAAAACAAATATTTTCCTGTCTTATGTATGCGGTTGAGAATGTTCATAGTGCATGTAGTATATAAACGAGCTCAGGCTGAGAACAATGCTCACACCGACCACAAATACAACTAAATTAAAATGGAGAGAGTTATGGAAAAATTAGATAAAATCCGTTCGAAACTTGCGAAATCTCGTCCTCCTATAATCCTCTACTTTACCTATTTCTTGTTCTTCTCAGTTTTAGGTTTCGTGGCTCTCAAAATATCTAACCCTAGAACCAGTTTTCGTCCTCATGACTTGGATCTTTTCTTCACTTCTGTCTCTGCAATCACTCTCTCTTCCATGTCCACTGTCGACATGGAAGTCTTTTCAAATAATCAACTTATCATTATCACTATCCTTATGTTCGTTGGAGCTGAGTTCTTCACATCGTTCCTCATTCTCTATCTTTCCCAATTCACCACTTTTCATTTACCTCGTAACAAGATTGGGGATTTTCCTATTGATCTCGAAAACTCGACCGATAATGGCGAGGGTTCTACCGACATCAAAGAGAAGGCAGCTAAGTTTCTGTACTCAACGGTTCTAGGTTACCAGATTGTAACAAACCTAACTGGTTCCATGTTACTTCTTCTGTACGTAAACATTGTCAAAACAGCTAAAGAAGTACTTGATTCCAAAGGAATCTCATCTCTCACTTTCTCAATCTTCACAGCTGTTTCAACATTCGCAAATGCTGGATTTGTTCCCACAAATGAGAACATGATCATCTTCAGAAAAAACTCAGGCCTTCTCTTACTTCTTATTCCTCAAGTCCTTATGGGAACAACTTTGTTTCCTTGTTTTTTAGTCTTCTCAATTTGGGTACTTCATAAGATCACAAAACGTGAAGAGTTTGGTTATATTCTTAAGAACCATAAGAAAATGGGATACTTTCATCTATTCTCTGTTCGTCTTTGCTTTATTCTTGGGTTCACAGCTTTCGGATTTGTGACTATTCAGCTTCTTCTCTTCTCTTTCTTTGAGTGGAACTCTGATTCTCTTGAAGGAATGAGTTTGTATCAAAAGTTAGTCGGATCGTTTTTTCAAGTGGTTAACTCTAGACATGCCGGAGAAACAATTGTTGATATCTCTTCACTAACTCCAGCTATATTGATCCTCTTCATCGTTATGATGTGAGTTTACTTTAACTCTCTCTCTCTCTCTTTCTTCAATTATTTTGACATGAATTTAATTTATTTATCTAGATTCATTATTAGCCTTGTGTGTCGGCGAATGGTACATTTATTTGAACATGGCATGTTCTATGATATATATATATATATATATACATTATTTTTGCAGAAAAATCCTCCAAATCTTCATTTTTTATAATCTTCAATTTTTTTAGGTCAAATAAGTAATATAAGGATCATAAAATATTGTCGGAAGGGAATATGTCCGAGGATATCAAAATAATATTTGATTATTTAAAATCGATCAGGATATGTTTATCGAGCTAGTGAAGAATATCCCCCGTCTCCAATATACGGATTCACAAAGCATAATTATTTTTACTGTAAAAAGGGTTTGTTTAAAATTGTTATACCCTTTAAATAAAAAAAATTAAATATATATGCTTTCACCGCATCTATAAAAAAAATTCTCTTAAAAGATTATGGTAGTTTGTTGCTCGATGCTCTGTTTAGTAACTATGAAATTAGGTGTTTGATCCTTCTCCACGGTTGAAAATAGAATAAAAAAAAGGTTTTAGGATGAGTTTGCTCCAGACTATAAATCAAATATTGTCTATTTAAATATTGACAAAATTAATTATGGGCTTTTTATAAATTTCTTAAAAGAAAATTGAACTGGAAAATGCATCTGTTGCTTTTTCCGCCTGAGTTTGATTTTAAATAGTCGTGTTTATCTTACATGATATAGATAGGATTTATGTATTTAGAGAATTAACTATAAATCGTATCTTTTTAATTAATTGTTGACAAAAAAAAACTGAATTATACCTAAACTATAAAAAAGTAGAAAAAAGAAATTGAAATGGACACGAAAGAATGGCATACCTTGCTTTGCCATATGAATTGTAAATCATTATTAGGGATTAATAAGTAATTATAATTGCGTTGATATTAGGTATCTTCCTCCATACGTATTTGTCATGCCAATGACGAAACAAAAGACGAAGGATGGTGAAAAGAAAGCAAAGAAGAATGGACTCTTCACATCACAAAGTTTCTTTTTGGTGATTTTTATTCTTCTCATTTCCGTCACCGAAATGGATAAGCTACGAGATGATCCTCTCAACTTTAACATTTTCAACATTTCTCTCGAAGTTATCAGGTCTGTTTCTATCTCTATCTCAGCTCAATTAGACCCAAAAGTTGAAGAATAACTTGAGAATATTTATCAACAATCAACATAGAGGATTACCAAAAAAAAAAAAAAAAAAAACTAGAAAACGAAATGATCCTTGTTTGAATTAGTTCTGTGTCAACGACCTCTGAATATAGAAAATAGGTATACTTAGAGGAATTTATTAGAGATATTATTTTAACGTAAAATTATATGTTATTCAAACATTGATTCTGAGACAATAAATGAATGGCTGTAACCGCAGTGCATATGGAAATGTGGGTTTCACGACCGGTTACAGCTGCAAGAGACGATTGAACATGAGCCATGGTGAGTGCATAGACGCGAGCTATGGGTTTGTGGGACGATGGAGTCCAAGTGGTAAAGTCATATTAATATCAGTGATGTTTTATGGTAGGCTTAAACAGTTCACAACAAGATCTGGTCAAGCAACTTATATATACCCCTTCTCTTTTTGACATTAATTATCATGTACAAAACAATTGTAAGCTAATGTAAACTATGCCTCTATCGTTATATTATTTTTTAAAAAGGGGGAAATTTTAGATTAATGCCACCAATTGAATATAATTCGCCAATATTTGTGATTTTTTTAGTCCAAGAAAATACACAAATCTTCGCAATATTTGTGATTCGTCAGACTAAGTCGTCGGGAGTTACAATTTGTTACCATATGAAATATCGTTGATTTCTGACCGTATTAATATGATACTTACTTTACTTCAATTATTGGTTAGAAGTTAGAGCATAGTTCATATACTTTCATCTTTTTTAGTAGATTATTAGAATATAAAAACCAAATAAATTCATGTAATTGGACTTAGATCACTTCAAACTATGGTGTCAATGTCTTTAGATTGCTTTGTAGGTTCCCTACTAAAAAAAATCTTATTCACCCTTCCTTATGATTGCAGATTATTATTCCCTCAAATAAGTGACATAATGAAAATGTTATAATTCGATTAAAATAAGTATATTGTGACTGCTCACAAATCATCATAAAGCAATATAAGTCTTATTATTGCTATTAAATAGTTTTAATTTATTATGAGTTATTCTATTTGGATATTTATATGCAGTAATATTATTGTATAATTGTGTATAATTCAAGAAGATGGGCTAACATGAAAGTTGTCGGCATTCACAACAGAAATTTAGAAACATTTCATATAAATTATTTGGCATAGTTTGGAATTATGTAACCAAAATGTAGTTATTTTGTTTCCTTTTATTCTATAATAAAATAATTTATGTTTAGTTTAACCTTCTATTCAACGCCAATCATTTGTCTATGAGTGGCTCAATGGATAGTCGAAGTATATTTTCGCATTAGTACGAAAATTAAATTAATATAGTAATCGAGATTAACTTGACATTTGACTTTTTCTTGATTTATATATTCCGTTTTACAAAATGTATTATCAAGTTCATTTTGAAAAATTCGGTGGCGACTTCTTTCAAATTTTATAAAACAGATTCAGAAAGGTATTTAGAAATTTGGATGAATGATACTTTTTCCTTAGGCGAATATTTTTTTGTTGTATATTTACACAAGGAATTTTAATAATAACCCAAAATATAAGAACACATCCTTTAACAAAAAAAGTATCCCACAAATATTTTTCGATAGAATAAAACGTCGTCAGCTTTCTCAAGTTAAACTTTTTATGCGAAATTAAAATTAATTTTCAACTTAAATAAATTGTTAATATATTTAGTCAAATAATTAAAATATATATTTTTGTAGTTTTTTCTACGGATTTCAACCTCTTTATATATAAGTTTTTGTTATATGATTTCGAACGTAAATCAAGTTTTTGGATTTAATTGATAAGAGAATTATGCAACCGCAGTCACCACTTAATTGTTTTTCGAACATATAATGTTTTTTCGATCATAAAAGATTAAGAAGCTATACTAATATATTAATAATTCATTCATAGTATGTACATGAAGTACATAAATTTTTACATTAATAAAGTTTTCCAACTTAAAATATAGTAATTTAACCCATGAGTGACACATGTTTTTGCCTAATACATTTTAATTGACAATCATAAAAAGAAAAAGTCAGAAACTATGCTAAATATCGAATCGACATGTAAATATGACTGAAAAATAAAAAGGCTAGATCAATCATTCACTAAAATATAGTACACATTTTGTCGACTTCGATCTAGATAAAGCCCTATCGAGTTCAATGTCTTCGATTGATATCTATTCATTTCACTTTAAATTCTTTAAAATTCTTCCGCAAAACTTTGATTTCTCTTTGATTCTTCTGTTTTCATCATCGATTTACCTATCACTTATTTATAGCTCATTTTAAACTCCGATGGTGAAAAGAGGTACAAAAAGGAGAACTTGAAATTCAAAATCCAAGAATGAGATCTCTGAATCTCATCACGATTTTCTATCTTCCGATGATCTCGAAGAAGCTGTGCAGAAACAACAGTGCATTATCAAATCTAAAGCTCGCAATCGTCTCAGATTTGTTATACAGATTCAGTTTCATTTGACAACACTCACAGCCCTTTCTTCCTTCACTCAGATGATCATCCTGGTTTCTCTATTGTCTCTCATACTCTAGATGAAAATAATTACAATAGTTGGTCCATAGCAATGTGTATAAGCCTTGACGCGAAAAATAAGTTGAGTTTCATAGATGGTAGCTTCCTAGGCCTTATGAAACTGATAGATATTTCAAAATATGGGGTAGATGCAACAGTATGGTGAAGCCATGGTTGTTAAATGTAGTGAATGATGAAATTTATGCTAGTATATTGTATTATGAAGATATAATAGAAATGTGGAATGGTTTATATTGGTTACACAAAGTCAGTAATCTTCCACGCAAGTATCAGATAAAACAAGTTGTTATGAGCCTCAAACAAAGTCACTTGGATTTGTCAACTTACTACACATAAAAGAAGACTCTATGAGAACAACTAGTGAACATGAGATCATATATTCTGTGAAGAAATGTAACTATGATCATGCTAAGGAACTACTTGAAGAGGCTGAAACAAGCAAAAGCATTCAGTTTCTTATGGGACTTAATGATAATTTCAGCAGGTCATATACTTAGTATGAAGTCTTGTTCTGGTCTCAGTGAGATATAAAATATGCTTGATCAAGAAGAAAGTCAGAAAGTTATTGGACGTAGAGTGAATCCATCACCTAATCCTTCTGCTTTTCAAGCACATCATATTCCATGAGACACATCTACGATATGCTTCTAACAAGGAGGTTATAAACCTAAATTGGGACACACGCTGAATAAATGTTATAAATTACATTGATATCCACCAGGTTAACCAATGAGAGGTAAGAAATTTGGAGGCTCTACTACAAATAGTGTAGCCGATAGTGCAAATATGGTCTCTGATATTTCACCAGATGGAGGACAAGAGAATATGTCAAAGTATCATATCCAAGCTATGATTTCTCACTTGAGTACACGTGTTACTTCCACTGGTACTGCTTTAGGTCCTAAAAATTATCATGCGTCGATTCAACTTCTGCACCAATTGTCACTCAGATTTCTTGTACAGTTCTCTCTTTTAGAGCTAAATATCATCATAGTTTTTACTATCACATGTTTACTTCTTCAATATCTCATGGAACTAAATTGTCTAGTAGTGATTGGGTAACAAATTATGGGGCTAGTCACCATGTTAGTTACAATGGACACTTATTCCGAGATTACAAACCATTATTGAACAACTATGTTACCCTTCCTGATAGCCACACTGTGAAAATAGAAGCCATAGGCTATGTTCAATTGACTGATGCAATTTCTCTCCACCAAGTTCTGTATATTATTGCTTTCAAGTTCAATAATTTTGTTGTCACATTTACCTCTACTACTTGTTACATTCAGGATCATTCTAGGGGATTGATGATTGGTCAAAGTAATCATGTCTCAAGTTTATACATTCTAGTGTGAATTGCTCTCTCGTGTACTCCTTCTATTTGTTTATAGTCTCTTTGTTGATCATATTATAAGGCACAAAAGATTAGGACATCCCTCTCATTTTGTCCTTGAAACAATATCTATCTCTTTGTTATTGTCCAAAGTTAAGAAAAATGATAAGCAAACCTAATTGTTGTCATATTTGTCATCTTGCTAAACAGAAAAAAAATTCATTTTTTGTGAGACAAAATATGTGTTCCAAACCATTTGAATGCTTCACATTGATGTTTGGGATTTTTTTCTCTGTTTCGAGTATTGATGGTTTTAAGTATTTCTTAACTATAGTGGATGATTTCAGTCGAGCTACATGGATTTATCTTTTAAAATTGAAATCTTATGTTCTTCATGTTTTCCCTAATTTCATCAGCATGGTTGAAACTCAATATGCTGCTAAAGTTTGTTTTGTGAGATCTGATAATGCACCTAAATTGAAATTCACTGACTTATTTCTATAAAAAAGAAATTAAGTATTCTCATTCTTGCCATGAAACTCCTCAACAAAAACTCGGTGGTAAAGCGAAAGCATCAACACCTTTTGAACGTAGCTAGAGCTTTAATGTTTCAATCTGGGTTGACATTAGAATATAAGGTGATTGTGCGTTGAATTCAGCTTTTCTTATTAATAGAACTCCTTATGTGGTTATAGAAAATAGTATTCTTTATGAAAGCTTCATGAAACAGAAACCAGAATATTATATGCTTAAGAGCTTTGAGTGTTTGTATTACATATGTACCTCTCCGAAACAGAGACATAAGTTTGAACCAAGTGCATATGAGTGTATTTTCTTAGATTATCCATCAGGTGTAAAAGGCTATAGAGTTTTGGATAGAGACACGTTTAGTTTCAATTTCTAGACATGTCATATTCCGATGAGGATATTTTTCCTTTTGCTTCTTCTAGTGATTACATAAGATTTAAAAGATTCCTTCAATGCCTTTTATTCACCCATCAATCTGATAGTACTCTTCCTCTTGATGCGATATCATATGTACAATTTCCATTCCTTGTGGATCAAAATCACAAAGTCATAAACGAGGCCCTTAAACACTTGCATGACTTTTATTGTTATAATAATATTAGTACTAATACTACTTCTTATCTTATATGTAACATTATTTTTTTATTCATATCTATCTGAATCCTTTCAAGCTTTCATTAATGCTATTGCAGAAATCCCTATCCCTGAGAACTATTTCGAGGCACGAATTTCAGGTCTGGTGTGATGCTATTGGGGTGGAGATTGGTGCTTTTGCAAGGACTCATACATGGATTGTTTGTGATTTTCCTAAAGGTAAGACAACTATAGGTTGCAAGTCGATTTTTACTATGAGTATAATCCAGATGGCACAATTGAAAGATTTAAATCTCATGTGGTAGCTAAAGGCTACACAAAATAAGAAGGTATCGATTCTTGGATACTTTTCTCATGTAGCTAAGATGCATACTGTGAAGATCCTTCTTGCTATTGCATTGAAGTTACAGTGGTTTCTCAAAAACTTGACATTTCCAATGCTTTTGTAAATGGAGACTTGGATGAAGAAATATACATGAAGCTTCCTCCTGGTTATGCTGAAAATTCAAGGTGAAATTATCTCTTCTACTGAAGTGTGCAAACTTCATAAATCCATTTATGGACTTAAGCATGCATTAAGATAATTGTTCTTGAATTTTTCTACGACTCTCACTCAGTTTGGATTTGAAAAATGCCATGAAGATTATACATTATTTGTCAAGGAATGTCTTTGGTACTTTCATGGTAGTACTGTCTATGTAGATGACATTTTAATTGTCAGTACAAATGAAGTAGCTGCTGACTCACTCTGCAACTGAGTGTCTTCTTTAAACTCCGAGACTTAGGCCCTCCCAAATTCTTCCTTGGCTTGGATATAGCTCGTAATACTGAAGGAATTTCTTTTTCACTGAGGAAATATGTTCTGGATCTGCTTGGTTCTATAGGCTTTTCATGATCAAAACCGTGCTATACTCTAATGGGTCATAACCTCTCACTTTCAAAAGATGATGGAGAACTTCACCATGTTCTCATATATTTGAAAGGAAGAATTGGTCAAGATCTCTTCTATTCTGCAGAAGCTTCATTTGATCTGTGTGGCTTCACTGATTCTGATTGGGGTTCTTGTCTAGATTCCAGACAGTCAGTGACAAGGTATGCCATGTTTATTTGAGACTCTTTGGTTACATGGAAATGTAAGAAATAGAACATTGTTTTTGTGAGCTCAATTGAGACTAAATATCGAGCCGTGGCTATGGCTACTAAGGAGCTTATTTGGTTAACTAGTGTAATGTAGGAACTTCATGTCCCATTCTCACTTCCTGTTTACTTGTATTGTGATAGTACTGCATCTATTCATATTGCGAGTAACCCATTTTTTCACAAGAGAACTAAACACATAGAGCGTGGATTGTAATAAGGTATGTGAGAAAATAACAAATGGCTTATTGAAGACCATGTATGTCTGCTATTATGATCAGCTTGTGATATATTAACCAAGCCTCTGCACCCAACTCCTTGTCGAGAACTACTTAGCAAAATAAAAGTACAAAATATATACTTTGCGCCTATCCCTACACTGCCATGTTGAAGGGAAATATGATTGGTTATAGTCTAGTTCAATTGTAAATAGATTAGTTTAGTATTTCGATTATTTACATATCAATTGTATATATACTTTTTAGATGCAAATTGTTGATAATTGAGAAAAAAATTTTTTTTACATATTTCACTGTTATTTAGGAAGTGGGAAAGTTGAAGAATATAAATTATAGTTTTTTTTTGCCGTCTCTATAATTAATAATTCTTACAAAGCATTATTTTATCCATCACTAATTCAATTATATTTAAACCTCTATAAATTAATAATGTTGTGACTTGAAAAATTATTAATTTAGAGAGGTACTAATTTATCTATAAATTAATATTATTAATTTATAAAAATCTGTAAAAAATAAAAGTATTCGGAAATGTAAAATGTGAAAGTTTATTTATAACACATATTTAAACTTTTTTGTTTAACCTTCCATTTATTTTGATGTTTGACATATTTTATACAAAAAAATATGTTGATATTCCCATTTTGTTTTTTCATATATGTTAAATAGAAAAATGGAATATCAACATATTATTTTATAATTTATACGGTATATATTAATATTCCATTTTTCTTTTAACTTCCATTTTTTTAATCTATGAGTTTTTTAAATATATTAAATTTGCGTTGATATGTTTTTCATTCTTACATCTTTTCTTAACACACATCCTAGCAATGACTTTTCATCTTAAAGGTGTTACAAAATCAATCACGACAGATGAAATACAAAAAGAGTTATGTGAGTACAAAAAGAGTTCATATCACAAGCACTCAAAAGATCTGAAATTATGGCTTAGAGAAAAATTTAATTTAAAAGTTAGTCAATGTACAATCTCAAACACACTCAAACGATCAGTTGAATATCTTTCAACTCTGGAAACCAGAAAAAATATCAAGCAGCACAAACAAGCAAAATATCCAGAAATGAAAAAAGTTCTTTTTGAGTGGTTTCTCCAATACCAAGACCGAGTGAATATGACGGGAGAACTAATTTTAGAGAAGGAAAAAGATACAATGAAACTTATCTACCCTCACATGATGTGGAACACCATTTTTCTCAAGGTTGGCTTGAAAATTTAAGTTACGACCTGGTATCAAATCATTTCGTCGTTTTGAAGAAAGCGGTTCAGTAGATGTGCAAGACATGGAGAAAAAACTAGAAACTATAAGGGGAAAAAATGATAATTCTCTATGAGGATGTTTTTAATATGGATGAAACTGGTTTGTTTTACATATTACAGGTTGATCATTCTCTTGCTACAGAACAACTTGTAGGAAAAAAACAAGACAAAGAAAGACTAACAATTGTTATTTGTTGCAATGAAGATAGGTCTGAAAAAATTCCTTTATGGATCATTGAAAAATTGCAAAGTCACGTTGTTTCAAGAATGTGAATAGCTTGAATTGTCATTATCGTGCTACCAAAAGGGATTGGATGGCATGTATGACTTTTGAAGAATATGTTCGTTGATTTGATCAGATCATGCATGATAGAAGAGTTTTGTTAGTGGTAGATAATTGTCCAGCACATGGCGTAATATTGAAGGATTACGTAATGTTGAGCTATTATTTTAACCACCCAACATGACATCAAAAATTCAACCTTGTGATGCTATAATAATAAGAGCTTTTAAGATGCACTATCGAAGAAGATTTTACCGTTTGATTTTAGAAGGTTACGAGTTGGGACAGCCGAATCTAAGTAAGATCAATGTTTTGAATGCTATGAATTTTGCAGTATCGGCTTGGACAGTTAATGTTCGTCAAGAGACGGTAGCAAATTGTTTTCGACATTGCAAAATTCGTTCAAAGGAAGTTTTATCAGGAATTTCTGAAAATGGATCATCTTGTGATAATGTTATTGATGAACTGGAAGGTTTGATTAATAATCTTGGTTATCGAAATAATATGGATCTCAATAGTCTACTTGACTATTCGGATGAAAATGATACATGTTCAGAAATTCAGACTTTACAAGAAACTATGGCTTCTGTAATTAATGATGATGAAGAAGTCGAAGATGATGATGAAGTTTTCGAACCAGTTACACGTCATGAATCAATCATCGCGTCTAGTACTCTTCAAAAAATTTGGATACATATCGAAAAGACAAAATCAGAAGTTTTAGAACCAATAAGAAAAATTAGAGATGAGCTCCAACGAGATTCCAACTTCAAAAAAGGACAAAAAACACTAGAATCATATTTCACTAAATTATCATAAGAATAATTATGTATGTCTAATATTTATAATTATTAATTTATGATAGTATTGGGATTATATTTTTACATAAGAGTTTCAAAATAATTATTATCTTATTAATTTATTAAATTTGATCAAATTTTACATTGGCCCGACTTGGGATCATAAATTTTTATTAATTTATAGAGGTTGTTAATTTATCGAGTATTAATTTATGGAGGTTATATTGTATAAAAAAGGAACATATAGTTAATTTATGTCCTAATCAACTAGGTGGCCATCTTTAAACTTATAATTTATTTTGGGATATTATTGTGATTGACAGAAATCATTTTTAGGCTATATTCATAATTTTCTACAGAATATATATTTAATATAGTGAAATAATTTTATTTCAAGAGGTATTCATGTTATAATTCAGGTTTATCAATGGTCCCTCTTTGCACAAATTATTATATATGCTAATTAGACAAAAAAGAACGATTTCAAGAATGAAAAATCTTATTGATTATGTGAAGAAAACTTGTGTTGTTACAAATATATAACGAAGAAGAAGAAAACGGTAAAGTAAACCAAAGAGATAACCGGAAAATTGAAGACCTGGTTACTACGTAATCTAAACCAATCCTCTTAAGTCTAATACCCCTCCTCAAGATGGCATTGTGATTGAAATCAATGACATCTTGTTTCTTTGTTCATGAAAGTGCATTGGGGGATGAGCTTTGGTGAAGGAATCGGCTATCTGATTGTTGGAGCGAACATGAAGAGTCTTGATCAAGCCATTGGTGACTTCTTCCATGACTCTGTGACATTATAGTTCCACGTGCTTTGTTCTCTTGTGAAAGACTGCATTATTTGAAATATGGATTGCTACAGTTGAATCACAGTAGAAAGGAACTGACTTTTTTTTGGGAACTTGAAGCTTGTTGAGAAGATTGACAAGCCAAGAAACTTCGTTTTTTCCATAGCGCATTGCCATGTACTCTGATCTGCCGAGGATAAGGACATTGTCTCTTGCTTCTTATATTTCCAAGAGATGAGGGAAGGACCAAGAAACATGCAGTAGCTTGAGGTTGACCTTCTTGTGTATGCATATGAGGCCAACTTTGCATCAGTGAAAGCTTTCAGTGCCAAATCATCGTCTGTTAAGTAGAACAAAGCGAGCCCAATCGAATTCTTCAAGCATCTCAGGACATTGTATGCAGCTTAAGAATGGAATTGTTTTGGAACAGAGCAGAACTGACATAATTTGTTGATAGCAAAGGTAATGTCTGGGCGAGTTATGGTGAGATACATAAGACGTCTCGCAAGTCCTCTATACTCAAGTAGATCATGCAAGGGAATCTCATCACTATCAATTTTAAGCTTCAGACTAGGATCCAATGGTATACTGCATGGCTTACATCCTAAGAAACCAGTATCTTCTAGGATGTCCAATGTATTTCATCTTTCACAAATGGAGATGCCAGTAGCAGATCTTGCAATTTCTACGACTAAAAAATACCTTAAAGGACCAAGATCACGTAGTTTAAAGCAGCTTTGTAAAATATTTTTGAGAGAAGTAACAGCATTATCATTGTTAGAGGAAATAATAATATCGTCTACATAAACTAGGATAGCAATGTATTCCCCTCCTATGTTTCTCACAAAAAGAGTGTGATCACACTGAGATTTTCTGAACTTTATCTAAAGAAGAACCTCATTAAACTTTAAGAACCATTGTCTAGATGCTTGTTTTAGACCGTAAATGGATTTATTTAATTTACATACTGCATTAAGGGAAAAACAGAACCTAGTTTTGGAGTGTATCCTGGTGGGAGGAACATGTAAATCTCCTCTGTGAGATCACCATTCAGGAAGGCGTTGGAGATGTCTAATTGATTCAGGCTCTATTTCTTTTCAGCTGCAACAGATATGAGAGTCTTCATTGTTTTCATCTTGGCCACATGGGATAAAGTGTCGACAAAATCATCCCAAGTTGTTGAGTGTATCCCTTGGTGACCAATCTGGCTTTGTGACGCTCTAGACTTCCATCCGCTCTTAACTTTGTTTTGTACACCCACTTGCAGCCAATGACTCGTTTGTCTTGTGGTAATGACATTATATCCCAAGTAGCAGCATCTTCCAGAGATTTGAGCTCTTCATTTAATGCAAGAAGTCATTCATCAAACTTCTTTGCTTGTGAGAAAGAGCCTGGTTCTCCTAGCTGCATTACAGAGCAAATGTAAGAGTTATATTCCTCACTTAAGTCATTAAAAGACATATAAGCAGCCAAGGGATATGGAGCATTAGTCTCGGTGAGATTGCAATAATAATCTTGTAAAGGTTGAGGAGATTTTGAATGTTGTAAATCGAATTTTTTTTTATCAGTAATTGTTAGAATCTCTATAATAGCATCATTCATAGTGGTTGTAGATGAAGTATTATTCCTCTCCTTAGGTTCACTTTTCTCCTTATGAGATTGAGGGGAAATGGGAACAAAATCATCTGCACTACTATCTAACAGAGAGGAGACATTAAATGGAATGGAATTTTCTTCTTAAGGGAAAAATGTCCTTATAGAAAACTACATTCCGAGATATGTACACCACATTTGTCTCCAAATCCATGACTTTGTATCTTTTCTAACCTAAGGGATAGCCTAAGAACACACAAGGTTTTGATCGAGGTTGAAACTTTGTTATTTGTTTCAAGGATGTAGAGTTGTAACATAAGCAACCAAAAACACTAAAAAGGTCATAAGTTGGTTGTTTTCCAGTTAATATTTCAAAATGAGATTTGTTTTGAAGTATAGGAGTATGGATCCTGTTTATTAAGAAGACGGTTGTGAGGATACAATCTCCCCAATGAGACAGAGGGATGATGGCTTGAAACATTAGTGATCTGGCTACATTGAGTATGTGTTGGTGTTTGCATTCCAACACTAAGTATTGTTGGGGAGTCTCAGGGCATGAGTGATAAGCTAAGATACCTTTTGATTGGAAGAGCTAAATGAACCTCAGTTCTGGTGCATTGTCGGATTGAACACCTTTTACTTTGGCACTATATTGAGTTTCAGCCGTTTTGAGTAAGTCAGGAAGTATCTTTAACACATCACTCTTTGTCCTCATTAGGTAGGCCCATGTCATGAAAGTGTGATCGTCAACAATGGTTAAGAAAAAGTGATACATTTCATTTGTTTCAACTGAAAAAGAACCCCAAGTATCCATATGTGAGAGATCAAAAGCAGTAGAACATATATTATTGTGAGAAACATATGGTATATGCTTTTGCTTAGCTATTGGACAAACTGAGCAGTGAAAAGGAGATTTAGTCTTCTGTTTAATGCCTAGAACTTTTGAAATTGGTTCAATCTTAGATAAAGGAGGATATTCTAGCCTATTGTGCTAAAGGAAAAAATCAGCAACAACATTAAGAGAAAAGGAATTAGAATCAAATTTGTTGTGAATCAAACTACTATTGAGCATGTCGAGATTGTAAATCTTTTTAGCTTGTCCAATTATCATCCCCTTGATAGGATCCTGAATCAAACAAGAAAACTCATCAAATATAAATCTGCATTTCAAGTCATAAGTAAGTTGGCTAACACTCATGAGATTTAAACAAAATTCTGGTATAAAGAGAACATTTCAAAGAAGGAGATGATCATTGATACAAATGTCACCAATGCCCGCAATTTTAATATCTACACATGTTGGTAAAGTTACATGTTTATCTATAGAGACATCCATGTTAGAGAACAAGTTGTTATCGTGTGCAACATGATGACTTGCACCACTGTGAGTGATCCATGAATGAGTATATATAGTAGGTTTCGTAGATTGTAACATTCCAATAAGGTGAGGAGTATTAGAATTGAGAGTCATACCATATGCTGCTATGATTGTACCTCCTGATGAAGAAGGTATAAAGATTGTTGTGTTAGGAGCCGGCAGGTGAGAGTGAAAGTAAGCAACTACCCCTGCAATTTGTTCCTTGGATAAATTCTGCAGTAAACCAGTCACAGAAGGAACTACTTTGTTCTGATCTGGGAGGCTAATTTGGGAAATTGTCGGCTTTGTAGTCAAGGGTTTAGTCTTATGTTTGAAACCAGGAGGATAGCCATGTAGCTTGTAGCATTTTTCTACTATGTGGCAAGTGTAGCTGCAATGAGAACAAACTGGTCTTTGAGAGGGCTTCTGATTTATATAGAAAGCATTCATGTTAGCAGAAGGAGCCGAGACCGTCTCAGAGATGTTGAACACTGAAGCATTTTGGACAGGTTGAATGCTTCTTTGACTATGATCTTTGTCAAGCAAGTTATAGACTTCAGATAAAACCGGAATTGTCTTTATCATAATGATCTGACTTCTGATGTTGGATTAAGAATCATTGAGACCAGCTATGAGTTTGATGACTTTTGAACGATCTTGCTTGGCTTGAGTGGTTTTACAGCAGTCACAGTTGCTGCAGGTTTTCAAACAATTTGTTTCATCAAGATCATCCCAGAACGTTTTCAGTTTTGTGTAATAGGTTGAAAGATCAATGCCTCCTTGTTGAAGATACCATATTTGTTGAGATAGCTGATAGGATCTTGGAAGATTAGTGACATCAAATCTAGACATCAAATATTTCCAAATGTCAGCAGAATCACGGTCTAAAGATGCTACTATAGATTTCTTAAGAGATAGAATTCAATATCCAAGATTTGACCAAATTTTATAATGAGGATGATTTTCATCAGGTCTAAGTAATGATCCATCCACAAATGCAAGCTTGTTCTTAGATTCTAAAGCAATTGAAATCGCGATATTCCAGGTATTGTAGTTTGTTCCATCAAGAATTTCAGAGATTATTGAGGAATCTGGATTATTGGCGTTTGTCAAAAAGTAAGGAGAATACTGGATTCCGTTGAACTCAACTTTGTTCGGAGTCGTCGATGTCATAATTGCTTCACTGGGAATCAAAATTGAAGATTGATTCAGATTCAGAGTTGGATTGTTAACTGAGGTCGTGTGTTCTGTGGAAGAGGTGTTGTTTATGGGAGCTTGATTTAGCTCAGAATTCTTCGAAAATGATGAACGAATTTATTTTCTTGTGAATCTTTGACCAACAACAA
Organism: Lepidium sativum; assembly: GCA_023374145.1. Taxonomy (NCBI): domain Eukaryota; kingdom Viridiplantae; phylum Streptophyta; class Magnoliopsida; order Brassicales; family Brassicaceae; genus Lepidium; species Lepidium sativum. The sequence goes on along the minus strand of JAKUCM010000050.1, from coordinate 36,500 downwards.
CATGTTTAGTATTTCACTTAGCAGGAAGCATGATTGGAACGAAGAGAAACTTTAGTGAAATGACTGAGAGAAATGGTATGAAATTGGTGGAACAACCGGAGAAGAAAAAAACGGAGATCAAAAAGAAGATCGTCAGAGAAAAAAAAAATCTTATTGATTATGTGAAGAAAACTTGTGTCGTTACAAATATATAACGAAGAAGAAGAAAACGGTAAAAGTAAACTATAGAGATAACCGGAAAATTGAACATCTGATTATCACCTAATCTAAACCAGTCCTCTTAAGTCTAATAATGCTCAGTAGATTGTGCCGATGATGAACCTAAATGGAGCCAAATTTGAAAATAAGAAAATTTCAAGAGAAACACAAATCTTCTTCCTCGGTGAATATTTAAACTATAATAATGTTAGACCAAATTAACGGACAATGGTATTAAGAATCATTATATTCGCACACACATGCAACTGAACTGAGTCATCTAGTTTAAATGCATATTAAAAAAAAAAAAAAAAAAAAAAGGATTCAATGATTCACATATACTGACATACCAAGAATACTTTAAGCCACCTGTAATAATAAGAATATTATTAAATGTCAAACGATGTAAAATAATAGTCCTAATGGAAAAAATCAATGACCTAATGTGCTCTCCATGCCTTGATCCGGAAAAAAATAAAATTTTAACGCCTTTATTAGTAAAAAGTTAAATGTTGTAACATAACAACATAAAGTAAAGCAGACCTCGGACCATAAACAGAAAAATACGACATATCGTAGCAGATACCTCACTAGGGACATGAAAGACCCGATCAAGCTCGAGAGAGCCAAGAAGGGCCTCCCCTAGCCACATATGAGTACATGCGCTCTTCCATGGTGACACTAGTAGCCATCGACTGGGCCATCTTATTGGCCATAGCATGCGACAGTCGCAATTCATAATCTTGGAGAAGTTTGAAGAATCTGTTCACATAGATCCGGAACCTGGCCAGTTCTTAGGTTGGTTCATTGCTTCCACCACTGTGTTGCTTTTATCCAAAGTTCGACTTTATCCAAATGAAGATCTCTGAAACATTGCATTGACCAAAGTAGACAACGGAATTCCGCAATACTTTTGCTTTGTGCTAGCAGCAACGCCTCCCTCGCATGAAACAGGACATGCCTGTAATGGTCCCTTATAATCCAAGCCGCTTTGGCGACATCCAGAATGTACTAATATTGGTTTTCAAAATTCCTCGAGCTGGCTTGCTCCAAAGTTCTACTTTGTCTCTTGAGCCTAGTTGTAGCATTTGCGTGTCTCCACTCTGGATTCTTCAATTGATTTCGCTATGGTTATCAACGTTAGCCGAAGCTCCTTTGAAAACAATTTCATTTCTCTGTTTCCATATGCTCCAAAGCACCCATAGAAGAGCATCCCGAGCCTCGGGTCTCACTCTCTGTTTATTAATCTGATCCAGAATATGAAGAATATGGTTTTCTATTGTGGGAGCTATGTGTGACACCCTAACTCAAGATGTCTACGTCCGGATTCGATTCAGTTTGGCCTTGGGCGGACCAAACACTTAGTCAGTTTTAGGTTCTTTCTTTACTTAGTCTTTTTCGGGTTTTTGACAGTTTTGTAAGCCCAAAACATATACATAAACCAACTCAAGCGGTTCTAGTACAACAAGTTTGCAAGAATGTTCGAATTTAAATGTGTCTAGACCTATTTTAACCCAGTCTTATTCCATCCTTCCTCCCTCTCGCCTCGGTCTCGCTCCTACTTAGCCACTTTCACGGTCTTTGGGTAAATCACCTACAATCACGCAGATTGGGTAAGCAAACGAATTTGCTTAGTGAGTCGGTCATTCCGTCTCACTAGGCCAAACCAGATACGTATTAAACAACAAGCAATCAAGTCAGAGATAGCATTATTCATGCACAGAGTCCAGCATACTCATATGCTCAGAGTCCGATCAGATCGGTTGCCTTAGTTACTCGGATTCACCCGAATCAACCAAAACACCAATCATGAACGGAAAACAGTACATATTCATCCAATCAATCATGCAATCCTAACCCATCTAAGACTTAATCCCACTATTGCCCAAAACGAACCAAGAATCACCTCAACGGTCCCGAAAACTCACATTTGCCTTAGCCTTTTCTGACACGTCTTGATGCGATTGCCAATCAAGATACTCGGATCCGGTTTTGATCGCTCTCGATCCGCTCTTTCCCTTGCTCGATTCGGCAAAAATCTGTCTTAGGGTGCTTTGCAATGATTCCGACTTCCTTAGAGATTTTCGTGATGATTTTTGGGCTGCGACAGTTTTGATCCTTATTTATAGGGTTTTGGGTGAAAAACCCTAACCCTAATTCGCCCCAAGGTGGGCCAAATTCGAGCCCACCTGAATTGGATCAAGTCCAATCCGCTGGACACTTATGTCCCGGACCGACCCATGGACGGCCCAACCACTTCCCACTATCACTCCCTTCAGTTCGGACACTCAACTTCCCTGTCCGAACACTTCACTTCCTGTCTGAATATTTCACTTCCTGTCCGAACACACTACCCGTTCGGACACTGTCACTCCCTTGTCCGAATTTTATGGACTTGTCCGAATTTTCCGCGGCCTGGTCCGAATTTCCCGCGGCCTTGTCCGAATTTTCCGCGGCCTGATCCGAATTTCACGCGACCTTGTCCGAACTTCACGCATCCTGGTCCGAATTTCACGCGACCTTGTCCGAACTTCACGCATCCTGGTCCAAAATTTTCGCGACCTTGTCCGAATGGCACATGGCCTTGTCCGAATGGCACTTGGCCTTGTCCGAATGACACTTGGCCTTGTCTGAATGACACATTGCCTTGTCCGAATGGCATTTAGCCTTGTTCGATCAAAACCCCAGACTTTTCCTTACTTCCTCACACAACTTCCTTTGTCCCTCGAACCCATCCGGAATCACCCAAAGGGTCCGCGGAACCCGGGTGTTACAAGTCTCCCCCACTTCAAAGGATTCGTCCTCGAATCTAGACTTGGGATGGTCCAGCCTTTTGCTTCTCAAATAACTTAGGAAAATTTTCCTTCATTCTGACTTTTGGTTCCCACGTGACCTCAATTTCCCCATCGCAATCCCATTCGACTTGGACCATTCTGATTTTCTTCCTTCGGTCTGCCTTGACCTTCTTATCTAGGATCCGGATTGGAACTCCTTCAACTGTCATATTTTCCCTTAGGTTCCTTGGAGGTTCAACCACGACTCGTTCTCCATTGCCTAAGCATTTCTTTAGCATCGAAACATGGAAAACGTTATGAAACGCATCCAGTTCCACAGGCAGTGCCAACTTATAGGCTACTTTCCCAATCTTTTCCAAAATCTCATAAGGCCCCATATACCTTGGTGTTAACTTAGCTGATCGGGCCGAATGCTCCTTACCCTTATATGTGACTGTCTTAAGGTAGACCAAGTCACCAACTGCGAACTCAAGATCCTTCCTTCTCTTGTCCGCATAGCTTTTTTTCCTATCCTGAGCTTGTTTCATGTTGAGCCTGACCATTCTCAACTTTTCTGTTGTATCCTCTATGAAATCTCGCCCATAAATGCTTCGCTCCCCCACTTGAGTCCAACACAAAGGGGTTCGACATGGTCGTCCGTACAGTGCCTCATACGGAGACATCCCAATACTTGCGTGATAACTGTTGTTATACGCGAATTCGACCAAAGGTAAGTGCTCATCCCACTTACCTCCTCAATCCAACACACTTGCCCGCAACAAGTCCTCAAGTATTTGGATGGTACGTTCTGACTGACCATCTGTCTGCGGATGGTAAGCCGTACTCGTATGGACCTTAGTCCCCAACCTAGCCTGAAGCGCTTTCCAAAACGCTGAACAAAACTTGGCATCCCGATCCGACACTATGCTTGCCGGTGCACCATGCAACCGAACAATCTCCCTTACATAGATTTCGGCAAACTTTTCAGCTCGATCCGTCCTATTGACCGCAATGAAGTGAGCCGATTTGGTTAGTCGATCCACTATGACCCATATCGCATCCCTTTTATCACAAATGGGCAGTCCCGTTATAAAGTCCATTGTGATCATGTCCCATTTCCATTCCGGGATCGGTAGGCTTTGCAACAACCCACTGGGAACTTGGTGTTCTGCCTTCACCAATTAGCAAGTAGGGCATTCTGAAACCCACTTAGCCACGTCCCGCTTCATTCCTGTCCAATGATAGTACCTTTTTAGATCTCGGTACATCTTGGTTGATCCAGGATGGATAGCCAACTTAGACTGATGTGCCTTCTTAAGGATTTCTTCTTGCAATCCTTGGTCGTTTGGAACACACACTCGGCCATGAACCAGAATCGTCCCATTATTCAAAATCTGGTACTCAGTATTATCGTTCTTTGCTACCTTGTTCAGATTTTCATCCTTTTCTTGGGCAATCCGTACCCGACTTAGCAAATCCGCTTGGTCCGCTGCACCTAAGCCCAAAGGTTCCTCTTCAACCGTTAAGACTGCTAGGCTCAACGTCCCGACCATGCTAATCAGTCCTTCCATCTCTTTTTCCGAGTCCACGTCCACCCTTTTCCTACTTAGTGCATCAGCAACTAAGTTTGCCTTACCCGGATGGTATTCTATGTCCAGGTCATAGTCCGCGATCAGTTTTATCCATCGTCTTTGCCTTAGGTTCAGGTCCGGTTGAGTGAAGATGTACTTCAAACTCTTATGATCCGTGAATACTTGGACCTTCCCACCATAAAGGTAGGATCGCCATATCTTCAAGGCGAAAACCACTGCAGCCAGTTCCAAGTCATGAGTGGGGTAATTCACTTCATGCTTCCTTAACTGTCGTGATGCATAAGCAATCACCTTCCCATGCTGCATCAGTACGCAACCCAAACCATTCGTGATGCGTCCGTATACACCACATAAGGCTCACTTGGTTCCGGCAAGGCCAGAACTGGAGTACTCGTTAGCATGTCCTTAAGCCTTGAGAAACTCCCTTCGCATTCCTAGGTCCAATTGAAAGGGACATCCTTTCCAGTAAGCTGGGTCATAGGCTGCGCCATGCTCGCAAAGCCTTTGACAAAATGTCGGTGATACCCAGCCAATCCAAGGAAGCTCCTTACCTCGGATGCGTTCAAGGGTCTAGGCCATTCTGAAATTACCTTGATCTTTTCCGGGTCCACGGACACACCCTTATCCGAGACCACATGACCCAAGAACCCAATTTCCCTTTGCCAAAAGCTGCACTTACTCAGCTTCCCGAACAGCTTGTGTTCCCTTAGCTTCCCCAAAACCGTCCTTAAGTGACCTTGATGCTCTTCCGGCGACATAGAGTACACCAGAATGTCATCTATGAAGATGATCACGAATTCATCCAAGAATTCTCGGAACACATCGTTCATCAATTTCATGAAGGCTGTTGGGGCATTGGTCAGCCCGAAGGGCATGACCACGAACTCGAAGTGTCTGTACCTTGTTCGGAAGGCTGTTTTCCGAACGTCAGACTCCGCGATTGGGATCTGATGGTAACCCGAAGCCAAATCGATCTTTGAGAACCAGGTAGCACCTCTGAGTTGGTCGAACAACTCGTCTATCTGAGGAAGAGGGTACCTGTTCTTTACCGTTACTCGGTTCAGCCCACGATAATCTATGCACAGCCTGAACGTGCCATCCTTCTTCTTGACGAAGAGTACTGGTGCGCCCCAAGGCGAACTACTTGGGCGAATGAATCCCTTGTCTGTCAATTCACTAAGCTGCCTCTTTAACTCGGCCATCTCTGTCGGCGCCACCCGATAAGGTGCCTTAGAGATTGGGGCTGTCCCGGTTCTAACTCGATCGTGAAAGGATCAGATCGAGATGGTGGTAAACCTTTAACTGTCGCGAACACATCCTCGAACTCATTCACCACCGGAATGTCCTTAAGTTCTGTGTCTGTTTCTGTCTCGGCAGTTGTAAACGTAGCTAGGTACGCTTCACATCCTAATTCGACCATCTGTTCTGCTTGGATAGCCGAAATGATCAAGTTCCCTGTGGTGGGTCGGATTCCCTGAAACACCAGCTGATTCCCACCATTTTCAAATTTCACTCGACCGCGATGGCAGTCTAAGTGTGCCTTGTTCCGTCCGAGCCAATCCATTCCCAAGATCACGTCATAAGACTTCACTTGGCAGATCACCAGATCAACTGGCATGCTCACTCCCTCTATGCACACTGGGACGTTCCGGACACTACCCAAAATGTCCATCACTTGCCCACCAGCGGCTCGGACTAGTCCTTTACCTTCCTCGGGTTCCTTCTGGAATCCCTAAGTACCTATCATTCTTGGGTGCACAAAACAGTGTGTCGCCCCCGAATCAAACAGTACATGGGTTGCCACACCACCCATTTTCACAGTTCCTACACATTTTCTATACTGCTAAGGACCCTATTATACGCAACAAGCAAGCAAGTTCACCAAGAAAATGCTAAGGTAAAGAGTGAGAAGACTCACCAGTTATTGGGCGCGCAGTGTTCTGATTCGCTGGATCCGCAACCATCGAATAAACCCTCGGCACCAATGCTTGCCTCTTTGGCGGAGATGGCAGTGCTTCACTTGCCCGTTTTCCTGAAGACTGCTCCAACTTCGGACAATGCGGTCTGATGTGCCCAACTTCACCGCAGTTGTAGCACACCCTTGCATCACTGGTTCGGACTTCCTTTCCCCTTGGGTCCTCTTTCGGGCAGTCTCGAATCCTATGTTCCGTGCTACCACACCGGAAGCATGCACCCGAAGCAAATCTGCATGTACCAGAATGCTCCTTCCTGCAGACCTTGCACGTACTGCGGGCAACAATTGACTTCGCGGACCCATTTCCTTCCAACTTCTTGAACCTGAGTCCCGAAACACTTCCCGGCTGCACTTACGGTACAGTCTGTACCCGCTTCCTTTCCCCAGCCACCTTGGCTTCTTCCAGCCCACTTTCCAACTGTGCTGCCTTCTCTACCAGCTCGGCAACAGAATTGTAGTTCCAGACTTGGCAAACGTTCCGGAGCTCAATTCGCAGTCCGCGCATGAAGCGACGAACCTGGACCTTCTCATCGTCCAACTCGCGACCCGCATATCGCCTCAGATTGTTGAACTCGGTCTCATATTCCCTCACGGACATGGATCCTTGGCAAAGATCCAGAAAGGCTCCCTCAAGCCGATCAAACACTTCCGGTGGGAAGTATTTTGCCCTAAACTCCTTACCGAACGTTTCCCAGCTACAGTTCGGGTTATCCATTCTTCCCGAAACACCTTGCCACCAATTGTGCGCGTCCCCTTCCAGGTAGTGGACCCCGATATCCCTCTTAAACTCTTCCGGACACCGGATAGAGTTGAAATTCCTTTCCAACCTACTTCGCCACTCATCTGCCTCGATAGGCTTGGCACCTCCTGAAAAGAACTTGGTGCCTAGCTTCTGCATGTGGTCCATCATTTTCAGATATGATGGAGTAACTGCAGAGTGTGTCTCCTCGACCACAGTTTCCACCGGAACCGCAATCACCCGCGGTGGTACTGCTGCAGCGGGTACTACAGCAGGAAGTCTTTCCAAGACTTGGGTCAAAAGAGCAAACACCTCACTCATCCCAATCGGATTCGCGGTACCAGCACTCGCTTTGGGATGTTCACTTCTTTCCACACTTTGATTGTCCACACTCTGGACATCCTCATCCTCGCTCCTTCCCGTCACAGCTCGGGAAGCCGCCTCGTTTCCCACATTCCTTCTGGTCCGATTACTTTTAGCAATCTACAGTGACCCGATTCACTAAGTTAGTCCCTCATACTAACTTTGTTCAATTCACACCCATATAAATACATATAAACCTTACCGTGAGACCTTGGCGCGAGGAGGATAGATTTCCATTCATCTAACCCGTTTATGCATATAACCCGACTATCCTAGAACCAAACAGCGCTCTGATACCAACTTGTGACACCCTAACTCAAGATGTCTACGTCCGGATTCGATTCAATTTGACCTTGGGCGGACCAAACACTTAGTCAGTTTTAGGTTCTTTCTTTACTTAGTTTTTTTCGGGGTTTTGACAGTTTTGTAAGCCCAAAACATATGCATAAACCAACTCAAGGTTCTAGTACAACAAGTTTGCAAGAATGTTCGAATTTAAATGTGTCTAGACCTATTTTAACCCAGTCTTATTCCATCCTTCCTCCCTCTCGCATCGGTCTCGCTCCTACTTAGCCACTTTCACGGTCTTTGGGTAAATCACCTACAATCACGCAGATTGGGTAAGCAAACGAATTTGCTTAGTGAGTCGGTCATTCCGTCCCACTAGGCCAAACCAGATACGTATTAAACAACAAGCAATCAAGTCAGAGATAGCATTATTCATGCACAGAGTCCAGCATACTCATATGCTCAGAGTCCGATCAGATCGGTTGCCTTAGTTACTCGGATTCACCCGAATCAACCAAAACACCAATCATGAACGGAAAACAGTACATATTCATCCAATCAATCATGCAATCCTAACCCATCTAAGACTTAATCCCACTATTGTCCAAAACGAACCAAGAATCACCTCAACGGTCCCGAAAACTCACATTTGCCTTAGCCTTTTCTGTCACCTCTTGATGCGATTGCCAATCAAGATACTCGGATCCGGTTTTGATCGCTCTCGATCCGCTCTTTCCTTTGCTCGATTCGGCAAAAATCGGTCTTAGAGTTCTTTGCAATGATTCCGACTTCCTTAGAGATTTTCGTGATGATTTTTGGGTTGCGACAGTTTTGATCCTTATTTATAGGGTTTTGGGTGAAAAACCCTAACCCTAATTCGCCCCAAGGTGGGCCAAATTCGAGCCCACCTGAATTGGATCAAGTCCAATCCGCTGGACACTTATGTCCCGGACCGACCCATGGACGGCCCAACCACTTCCCACTATCACTCCCTTCAGTTCGGACACTCAACTTCCCTGTCCGAACACTTCACTTCCTGTCCGAATATTTCACTTCCTGTCCGAACACACTACCCGTTCGGACACTGTCACTCCCTTGTCCGAATTTTATGGACTTGTCCGAATTTTCCGCGGCCTGGTCCGAATTTCCCGCGGCCTTGTCCGAATTTTCCGCGGCCTGGTCCGAATTTCACGCGACCTTGTCCGAACTTCACGCATCCTGGTCTGAATTTCACGCGATCTTGTCCGAACTTCACGCATCCTGGTCTGAAATTTTCGCGACCTTGTCCGAATGGCACATGGCCTTGTCCAAATGGCACTTGGCCTTGTCCGAATGACACTTGGCCTTGTCTGAATGACACATTGCCTTGTCCGAATGGCATTTAGCCTTGTCCGAATGGCATTTAGCCTTGTTCGATCAAAACCCCAGACTTTTCCTTACTTCCTCACACAACTTCCTTTGTCCCTCGAACCCATCCGGAATCACCCAAAGGGTCCGCGGAACGCGGGTGTTACACTATGCCCCCAGGAAGACTAGGAATTTGAACTTGTCACCATATCTGAGATGCAATATCGCATTCAAAGAAGACATGGCTTGTTGTTTTCGGCATTTTCTTACATATTGAGCACATCTGATTTACATGTATTCCAAGGCTTCCTAAATTATAGGAGGTGAATAATGCACCAGAGAGTTCTCTCCACAGAAAGAACCTAATTTTGGGTAATGTCTTCGTTCGCCATACCTAGGACTTGAGCTTGTTCACTATTTTGCCTGTTTTGAGATAGAATGAGTCCAAATTACTGGTTTCTGTACTAACCACACTCCACTCTTCACCGTGCAAGTTCCATCTTTAGAGAAAGCCCAAAGCCATTCATCATTAGTGTCTGTGTTAGGCGGATATGACATGATTCTATTCACCTCGGGAAGTGGGAAAAGCTCTGAAAGCTTATCCACATTCCACGCACCATGTTGGTTAATTAAAGCTGAGACTCTGAGATTTATATCAATTCTAGCATTCTTACTGATCGGCATCATATGCACCTCATCGAATATCCATTTATCAAACCAAATATGAGTGTCTATTCCATTACCTATCGAGCGCATGATACCTCTGTTAAGAAGTTCACGGCCTAAAGGATGCTTCGCCAAGCGAAGGATGGCCTGATTTCTTTCCCTGCAGATAAGAAATCCATACCGGAGTAATACCGAGATTTATATACTCTAGCTATGAGGGAATCTGGGCGATCAATGAGTCTCCAAGCTTGTTTAGCTAACAAGGCTTGATTGAAATCGTGGACTTCTCTAAATCCCAATCCACCATCCCTTTTGGATTTACACATTTTGTTCCGTGAGACCCACTTATCTTTTTCTTGTTATCCTTGCCATTCCACCAAAAGGTTGTTATAGCACTTGTGAGCTTGCGGCAATTGTGCTTAGTTAATTTAAAGCAGGACATGGCATAGATTGAGAGTGCTAGGGTGACTGATTTGATAAGCATTTCTTTACATGGTTCTCGCATGCCAACCACTTAACCGTGTCTTTAGTATGTCCATAATGTAAGCTAAAAGCTCTCTTTTAGACCCACTTAGGCATTCCGGTAAACCGAGATACTTGCTTGTACCACCTATCTGAGTTATGCCCATTTATAGACCCCATTTATAGACCAAGAAGGCGGCACATAACCAGGTCAATCTTGTCCCCAAAACTGTTGGCAGATTTCTGGAAGTTGATCTTCTGCCCGGATACCTCTCTCCGGCTGTACGAACCCATAGAAACTTATGTATAGAAGAAACATTAGTTTGAGATGAACAAAAATTTAGTATTGTACAAAATAGAAACGACTAGAGTTTCAACATTAAGATCTTTAAGGTTTTTGCAACAATCTAAATTAAACACTTTAAAGATATGATATGGAAGAAGAAAAATATGAGAATCCGAATTGCCACAATCAATCAGACAAAACTGAAGGAGAGCTTATGCGTTCCTCTTGTTCAAAAACTCGTCGCCAACTGTCAAATGTAGATGTTCTCCTAGAACCACAGTCACTGCAGGCAACTTTTCAATGCAGCTTACAGTTATCTGCAATTCAAAAGATATGAAATGATTTCGTAAGAACAACTCGGGGTTATAGAAAAAGCTTAGCTAACGATCAGTTTTTGAAAGGCATAAACAAACCTTCCCATCTCCGGCTTGGAACTCTGATTTTAAATTTGAATGATCTCTGGATAACAAGTATGATTTGAGCCCAATTGCAGATTTCACATCTCCTGGAAGATTAAAGAGACTCATTACAGAACGAGTGAAGGTAAGAAAAAAACAATTGGTATCCATTGTGATGAGATGGTCAGTCACCTGAGTATAAAGCTAGAACAGCTTTTTCGTTGAACTTTAAAGCAGGTCTAGCTAAACTAATCTTATATGACAACTTTGGAACCTTTTTGACAGTATCATCGGATGTTTCTTTTGGGGTAAATGTCTCATCAGAAATAATGACCTGTTGAAAAAAGATAGGAAGATTGACATTAAGTTTCTGCCATGGAAAAACATGATAATATGTCAGATGTGAGAGTTGTTGATGACTTACTGCATGGGAAGGCATTAAAGCAGACAGAAGCAAAGAGGAGCCAATTGAATCCCTAATGTTTTGTTCCTGTCCAATAAACAAGAATGATGAAACAGAATTTAAGATGTGTCGTTGAGTGCATCTATGTTGGAAAGGTAAATTTTCGTTTGATCCCTAGCTAGAAATAATTATGAAATAGCAATAAAGCACTTATAAATTTCAAACAGAACTCAGGTTAACATGAATCGAGTAACAAGCTAAAGATCAGTTTACCTGAGAGCATAGAATTTGTTTCGAAGCAGATTCATCCTCGTCCAATGATTCAAAGTACACTTCCACAAAGTCTGTTGGTTCCAAACCTGACTTTTTCCGTAGTTTTTGGATCCTATTGACAATCTATAACACAGGGAAAGAAAGCTCATGAGCACAGCATCGGAAAGCAGCTGCTTTATTTTAGAAGGAACCCATAGCAAATATACATGTTATAAGAAAATGTATTGCTTGGGTTTCATCTAGGACTTGTACAGCATTTATGTTATATTTATTTACCTCACGGGCAACACCTGCTTCGTACAGAGAATCATCTGCTCGTAGATCAAGAATCACCAATACATCACCTGCACAAGCAAATGTTATATGTATCCTTAGTAATAGAGTACAGGTACTAAATCAAAATTCACATAAATTGACATTTACTGGCAATAATTAAGATTTGTACCATCTCCAGCTGCATCAACCTCGTTATCTTTCAAACCGTCCGGGCGTTTGAAAACCCTGACAATCTAAACAATACATGAAAGAAAATGTCAGTGTTTAGCTAATTACAACATATTCTTCATGAAATCACACAGGAAAACACAGTAGCATGAGACCTTGATATCTGTTAGCTTTAACAAGTGCTCAGAAATAGTAATTTCCCCAGCCTCTTCAAATCTTAAGATTTCTGCCTGAGACATTTCTTTAACTTTCTTTGCAACAATCCCCATTGACTTTCCAAGTCGCTTTCCCAATACACTGCATGAATGAACATGTAAAATCGCACTCTACGTTTCTTTTGGAAAGGCTAGATGTCTATTTAGCTCAACAGTTAAAAAAAGAAAAACGCAAGAAGTGAACTTTAACCAACCTGAAATCTGGTTCTGCTTTTAGAGATGCATACTTCAGAGTATCATTACATGGTACAAGAGATCTCACGTTAAGTTCTTCCAAGACATACTGCAATGTGAAATCAAACTGGATCAATCCAACGTGTGTTCCTTTTACGTAAAGAGAGAAAATATTTAATGTGTAAAGCCAAGCATGTATTAACACTCGTGAGCCCTGAGCATTTCTCTTCCACATAAATATGATTTGCCAATTACAAACGGTCCTCAAACCTCAAAATATTTCTTATATCTATAATATAGAAAGATAAAGTACTGTTCGTGTAATCCACAGACCTCTCTTAGTTTTCCAGTTATGTCATTCAAAAATTCTGCATCTGGATGGACTACAATCATTTCCCTGATACGTCAAGGATAAAGCATGTATGAATTTTTCATGTTTTAGGCTAATAAAGCAGAAACTGGAAAACAATGAAATTACTAAGACTCACTTTAGAGGAGTTTTCAAGGGTAGTTTGTTACGCTCACGAATATTCCGAGCAAGATCAATGATTGTCATCATTCTTGCAACACTTTGCTCAATCCTCTTCCCTCCCTGTTTAAATACAAGAAGAAAATATAGATTAGCAGTTTATATTTTATCGTTGGGGCATAGGGATGTAGAATTGAGTCTTACTGTTCCTTCCACTTGTGGAAAACTGCAGTAATGAATGCTTTCCTCAGAACCTTTACATGCTTTCCGCAGATTTTGGTATAAAGTTTCAGTGAAGAAAGGTGTAAAAGGGGCCATCACTTTGCAAGATGTAAGGAGCACCTGCAAATTCAGAGACAATTATCAGTTATAACAAATGTTCATATGATAGCAACCACGAAAACAAAAGTAACGTCGCAACTATTTACTATACATTGTATAAAGTTGAAAGAGCAGTGTGACAATCATCTTCTCCTGTACGGCCTTTTAACCTCTTGCGGTTAAATCTAACATATATGTTAGTGAGATTGTCGAGGAACTTCAAGAGATAAGGAACCACCTGAACAAGAAAATCAAAGATGTGATAAGTACCACAAGACGGTGATAACGTTTTTTCTAATGCGAGCACCATGTCATGCTGAAAATGACATGTAAGAACCTTACAGTGTAAAGTCGATATTCATTCATCTCCTGGCGGACAAAAAGGACAAGACTCTGTGTAGCTGAGTGAATCCACTGATCAAGAACGTTTGATGACTGTAAATTTGCCAGATCAACAGGAACAAAGGGCCCACAACCCTCAGTCTCAAGTCTCTTTGCATTCTGAACAAGGAACCGATATGCATTGTACCATGGAAGGAATACATCTTTGACCTAGTAATCATAATGTAGGGCCGGAGTAATTCAGAAAACAACAAATCTACTCAATAGGCAGCAACAAAAAATTGACAACCAAGATCACTTACAACACTAAGGACTCCTTCTTTTTTGAAGCGTAGTGGTTCAGCACGTACAACCGGAGAATTTATTAGGTACAATCGCACAGCATCCTGTCAAGGGTCCGCAAAGTCACTTAGTTATAATGTACACACGTTGCCAAGATATTCATAGCTATAGAACATAAAAAAAAAGCTAAAAACCATATTATAGGGAAAACACTTACAGCTCCATACTCATCTATGACATTTAGAGGTGGCGGATAATTCTGCAATTTCTTACTCATCTTTTTTCCATCCTCAGCAAGCACAAGACCATTGCAAATCAAATTTTTAAACGCTGGTTTCCCAAATAATGCAGTAGACAACACCATAAGTGTATAAAACCTGGAGATACAAAACCACAAGTTTAGACTGCGTAAATGGCTAATTAGCAGAAAAATTGTTGCTACTTATGTTTTTTTCAAAATACTTCTAAAATAACATTTTATATTTACAGTGCTTACACCTTTCATTGGCCTTGACCAAGTATTATGTGCAATCATTGTGGATGATTAACATCCAAATCATCCCATAAAGTAATGGGACGGAACAAACCCAGACATAACAAGAGATAATTTGTCTTGAAAAACGTATATGAACTGAAAAATAATATGGGTTCTGAGCACCTATCATGGGTTGAAATCCTCTAAATTCAATAAACAACAATAAAGATTTGCAATACCAGAAGGTAAGAGCATACATTCCCTTATCAAAAACCTTAATAGAAAGTAAAATCTATCATTTATCAACTAAGCAAGTTTTAAATGCTCTTATGTTTATCCAATATAGTAATAGCATCATAATCATGATATGGAGTGACATACCATCCACGAGTTTGATCAAGCCCTTCAGCCACAAAATCACCAGGAAAGTTCTTCTCAAATAGCTCCTTGTTTTCAAATGGATAATGGATATACGCATAAGGCATTGATCCACTCTCAAACCAACAATCGAAAACCTGAAAAAAGCATGATATAAGCAAGCATGGACCCAAACAATCAGTGATAAAATGAAAGAAATAGGATCCATCATACGTCTTCTACACGACGGAGCACACCAAAAACATGGCCACGACTAGATGGGATTGTTATATGATCAATATGGTGACGATGAAGATCAGAGACCTGCATCATAATCATCAGGAATACAAATGAGCATCAGACTTTTTGACAGCTAAAATATTGCAGCAAGTAGAAAATAACCCCCATAGGATGTCATAAACTTGAACAGAACATATAAAGAAGAGTTCTAGATACAAAAAAAAAATTATTATCCAACAGCTAAAGTAGTAGCCAATATCCACCACAACAATAATTGCATATAGAGAAACCCAGATCATGACTGTAGATTTTCCAAAAGCATCAGTCAGCAATGTGCTAGGATACAACATATTATCCGCTAGTCCATGTGCATCAGAAAGGGAGACAGAGCCAAAACAAACAAAATCAACAGCAAAAAGAGATACCTTGACACCAGAGAGCTTCTCAAGCTTCTCAACAGAATCCATGACCACGACTTCTTCCCCATCATCGCTGATCCATATCGGTAGAGGCGTGCCCCAAAATCTACTTCGGCTGATTGCCCAATCCCTTGCATTTTCGAGCCAATTGTGAAAACGTTTATCCTGAGTTGCAAATTAATCAAGAAAATTAATTCATATCAGTAACTTATTAATCAAGTACATTAATTCATATCAGTAACTTATCAAAATGAACAAGTATTATACTCAAGAGTACTGATCCTTTCTTCTACTAACCTTCACATATGTAGGTACCCATTTCGTCTGTTCATTGCTTTCTAACAGCTGTTCTTTTAACTGCTCCACACGCACAAACCTAACAGATCAAACCCAAATGAAAACTATAGTCTTTCCACACATGAAAATGACGAAATAAGCTTCATAAATGAAAAATCTAAAATATGAAATCTACATATCAAATTTACTTTGGCTCTACATATAAAATATGAAATCTACATTTACTAACTTTGACCTGCAATGCATGTCCGATATTCACTACATATGAAATCTAAAATAGATAAATGAAAAAGCACCAATCAAAATATTCTACTAGTTCGGTGATTGTTCTACCACAAAAAAAAACTTAAAGGTAGCTTATACAGATCCGAAGAGGGGATCCCCGACACAGTCATTTGGAAATGTTAGGATCATCACGCCAACAAGACTGGTATAGGACAAAAGCCTACATCTTTGAAGCCAAAGTTCAAGCTCATATGAAAAGTGAAACATACCAACTCGGAACTGCTCTATAAATGAGAGGGGTGTCTGATCGCCAGCAAAATGGATATGAGTGTGTAAAGCTCCCCGATTTGACAAGCCTGCCTTTAGCCTGAAATTACAAATAATCATATTGTTCCACAAATAAAATTAGCTATGTACACTGATCCAACAGTCCAAAAGATGATGGACATTAGCTATGTACAACAGTCTAAGAGTAATGTGTTCTACATTACTCTTAAAGAATCTAAGAAATATGACAACACATTATAATCTTAATTGGATAATCGCAGCCTTATTACAAAACATTAGGCATCAGTTTCTCACCTTAACGGCTTCAATTATATCCTTGTCTGCATCCTTGACGTAACGGCCACTGAAATGGGTAATTCTCTCAGTAAATGCCCCATCGTCATCAACAGCAACAACTAGATTCTCCCCCTGCAAGGAATGACAAAAACATATATAGAACATTTAACATAATGAGATCAAGCAAGATTAGTAAACCAGCATGGCTTCTTGAAGATAGTGTAAGCCTAAACAAGAGAGAAAGGTACAGCAAATGAGCATCTCGTCCTAAAAAACAACAAATCGTACAGTGTTATCCCTTAAAACCCTTTACGAAATCACCAGGAATTGCCACCCCAAAATCTAAGATCAACTGAATGATATTTTCTAGTCATGCTATCAGATATTGAAACCAAAACAAAGAAAAATAGAGTGCGATTCTCACACCCAGCCTATGTCCAATATTAACGAGGTTATTAGATGTAACAAAATCTAACCTTTTTAATAATATTATTGGCAAGACAAACACGATAGTCATCTTCACCAAAGGCAGGAGCACAGTGGACAATACCAGTACCACTGTCATCAGTGACATAGTCATCTGCTACAACTCGGAAGGCCTCACTTGAGAAATCGCTAAAGTAATCAAACAAAGGTTCATACTTCTTCCCAGCCAGGGAAGCTCCATTAAATTTCTCCAAAACTTCATACGATTCAGCTGCACTGTCAGGTTTAGCACCTTTTTCTTTAGGATTTGCTTTCTTGGTATCACCAGCAGGTCCATTACTTAACTTCCCCTTGGGCTTATCAGTGGGAAGAGCCGACAACCGAGATTCAGCAACAATGTAAACTTTTCCAGTGTTCTTGTTACGAACCTTGAGATAGATAAATTTTGCATTGACGCACAAAGCAAGATTGCTTGGAAGAGTCCACGGAGTAGTAGTCCATGCCACGAAACCTGCATTATCTTGATCCCCAATAACCGGAAAAGTGACCATGATTTCTGGATCAGGAACTTCCTGTGCATCCGTTCCACCAATATCAGATATCAAATAACATAGCAAAAAGGCAATTTAACATTAGTAACATCTGGAGCACAAAATGACAACATAACATACCTTATAGTTCTGACCAGCTTCAAAATTTGATAAAGGTGTCTTACAACCAGTACTATATGGCATAACCTGCAAACCAGAAATGAGTGAAATAAACAATCGATTCACAGAATTTTAAAATTAGAGAAATGCAGGAAGATAAAAGGCTAAACAAACCTTGAAGCCTTTGTAAACAAGCTTCTTCTCCCAAAGCTGAGCAAAAACCCACCAAACACTTTCCATAAAAGGCAAATCCATCGTCTTATAGTCATTACTGAAATCGATCCACCGCCCAGTCCTAGTGATAACCTTTTCCCAGTCAGCAACATAACGAGTCACAATACTCCTACACTCTTCATTGTACTTATCAATACCCATCTGAAGAACTTCGTCTCTCCTCTTAATATTAAGCTTCCGATCAATCTCGTTCTCAACAGGAAGACCATGACAATCCCAACCGAACCGACGAGTGACATGGTGACCAGTCATTGACTGATAACGTGTAACAATATCCTTAATCGTACCGGCGAGAATGTGTCCGTAGTGAGGAAGTCCAGTAGCGAAAGGAGGTCCGTCATAAAAGATGTACTCGGGGAGATTCTCCGTGCGTTTGAGCTGAGTTTTGAAAGCATCAATTTCAGTCCATAATGAGAGGATATTTTCTTCTTGACGAGGGAATGAGAATTCCTTCCCTTCGCATACTTCGTCCATGGCGGAAAGAGACAATCAATCAACCCCAGTAAATTAGGGTTTTCTGCAGAATTCTACTCAACGAAAGAGATGTTACGCGGCGCAGATGAACTCTCTTAAAGTCCGGCGTTGAAGATTTGTTCGTCTGAATTTCTTCGATTTTTTCACTGGGCCTCAAATGAAGCTTTCTTAAGCTAATAAGCCCATTGCTCTGGTCTTGATTGTTATTTGACTGGTTTTTTATTGAGCATAATATTTTTATAAATATTCATTATATTTATTTATTTTAAAATTTTAAAATATTATTGATTCTTACAAAAGTATTATGCTCAAGAGGAAACTTTACCAAAACTTTTATTTTCTCCTAGTTAGTATTTATATTTTTTTCATTTGTTCATGTGGCACAGTTTGACAAACTTGTTACCTCAAACTCTTTCTTGAATGATGATAAAAGATAAAATTCAACTTTTTGTTTACTCAAAATTCTTTGTGAAACTGGAAGAATTCAAAGAATTTAAAATTAAAAACTTCATATATTTGTTCATCAAATTATATTTCTTATCAGGGAAAATGGAATACACTACTACTGTGTAGCTGAAACGGCCGATTGCCCTCTACACTACAATGTTTTGATTCAGGACCAACTCTAATCCACTTCTCCAGTTGCTAAACACAGTCGGGCCTCCAGGAAAAATTATTGGGCCTTATGAATATAAGCCCATTCCAAGTCTCTATTGGCGAAATCAACAGAGATAGAGCCAGCGAGAGAGAGGGAGGGAAGATGAGCAACAGAAGAATCGGAGACGATGACAAAGGATTGCTGTGGAAACTTCCCCAAGTGAGTATCAGAGACATTGAGTCAAAAATTATGACCACTCTAGGTCTTATCAGAACATCGGAAAACCATCTCTGTGAGTAAAAAAATCTGTCTTTTGTTCTGCAATTCATGTTTCTTCAACTTGTGTTATGAAGTTGACTTGGATTGATAAGACTGACGAAGATTCTTGTTTGACTTGTGATGTCTTGACAGTGATGACGTTGATTATCTCATTGATGAACTTGTTATTAGCACAAAGAATCTTGTGAAAGCCACTTCAAAAGAAATTGATAAGTGGAGAAGATGATGAACTTAGCATTTTAGCTTGTTGCAGTAAATGTTAGTATTGGCTTATTCTTGAAGGGTGTAGACTGGGGCTTGTGAATCTCCTTTCTTTTGTACAAACTGATGTATGGTATAATAAATATTTAGATAACTTACATGGCAGATTTATCATTCTGGTAATGTGGTTTGAGTGCTGGTTTTGGTGCAATGAGTTGTTGTTCATGGCTTTGTTTGGATGCCAAATGCAGATATCAAGGCTGAGTTTTAGATATTGCCTTTCCCAAAAGACACAGTGATACATCAGCTAAGCCCAATGGCATAATGCACTAGAACGCCTTCGATTCGACCTTGTGTGAACACTGCATGTGAACCAGTTGCTCAGATTCACTTCAGATAATAGTGTAATACTTCGGTGAAATCGTGGTATCCGATGTTAAATCCAATTTTTTTTGCGTTCTTTGGTGTAAAGAGGAAGCCATTGCTGCTTCTCCAATGTGGAAATCTAATCGTCCGAGTTTGGGAGTTTTGGATCTATATGCAAGTTTGGGTAGTCGTCTACATTGCGGTAATAAATAGGGCCACAATGGTTCTAAGTGTCCAAAGGAATTTACTGTGAAAGGATTGTATTTGGCTTTCAACAGTTGAGATTACATTTGTTTAACAATCTTGTAAACAGCTAGGTGAAAGCTTGGCCACACAAAAGCAAAACAGAGGATATGGATAAAAGATTATCCAACAAATTCTAATCCATGAGCCACGTCAGCAACCACAGCCAATCAGAAACCAGAATCATATTTCATATTTTCAATGCAGACCAATCAAAGCCTGAACGAATCCTACCCTCCACCTTATAGTAGCAGTTTCGTCTCTTCCTTCTTTCACTTAGCTCCTCCTAGTGATAAACCAGAGTAAAGCTTGAAACTTTGGGCTAAAAAATGGCATCTTTGGGTGTGTCGGAAATGCTTGGTACTCCCCTTAACTTCAGGGCAGCTTCAAGTTCGTCCGCTCCGTTGGCATCAAGGCCAGCCACATTCAAAACTGTTGCTTTGTTTCAAAAGAAAAAACCAGCTCCTCCTCCCAAAGCCAAGACCGTCTCTGCAGCTAGTGATGAGCTCGCCAAGTGGTACGGTATGTATTTTCTCCTTTCCTCTCTTTCTTTACCAACACGTCTCTCTGGTTTATGAATGTGTTTGCAATTGTGACTTTGATTCAGGTCCCGACAGGAGAATTTTCTTGCCGGATGGTCTTTTGGACAGATCAGAGATCCCAGAGTATTTAAACGGTGAAGTTGCTGGAGAGTAAGACACTTCTTCATGTCTCTCTTTGAATGCTTAATTTTGGCTTCGGTGCTTAAGATTCACTTCTTCTGATTGCAGCTATGGCTATGACCCATTTGGTCTTGGTAAGAAGCCTGAGGACTTTGCTAAGTAAGCAAATTCCTTTATCCCTAAACCTGGTTCTTTGTTTTTATCTTTATCTACCAGACTCCGTTATTAATATTAAGAGTGGTTCTATGATGAATGCTGTTGTAGATACCAAGCCTTTGAATTGATTCACGCGAGATGGGCTATGTTGGGAGCAGCTGGTGCCGTCATCCCTGAAGCTTTAAACAAATACGGTGCAAACTGTGGCCCTGAAGCTGTCTGGTTTAAGGTTTTTCCCTACTTCTCATCTTTACGAACATTAAATTCACTTACCAATAGCAAAGCAAGAATCTTGTAATGTGATGAGACGAATCTTATGTTTTGTTGGTTATATGTGAACATAATGGGATAAATCTTATCATATGTAGACTGGTGCTCTGCTTCTTGATGGAAACACATTGAGCTACTTTGGCAAAAACATTCCAATCAACCTTGTTCTCGCTGTTGTTGCTGAGGTTGTTCTCCTCGGTGGAGCCGAGTACTACAGAATCACCAATGGATTGGTACATTACTCTACATTTATAACTATCACTCATTTGAATTCCCTCATGCGGAAATGACTAAACTCGAAATGCAAACATATTGGGCAGGACTTCGAGGACAAGCTTCATCCAGGAGGTCCATTTGATCCACTAGGCCTTGCTAAGGACCCTGAACAAGCAGCTCTTCTCAAGGTTAAAGAGATTAAGAATGGGAGATTAGCCATGTTTGCGATGTTCGCTTTCTTCATCCAAGCTTATGTTACTGGAGAAGGTCCTGTTGAGAACCTTGCACAGCATCTCAGTGATCCTTTTGGAAACAATTTGCTAACTGTCATCGGTGGAGCAGCCGAGAGAGCTCCTACCCTTTAAGCAAATTATATCTACTTTTTAAGAGCTTCCAAAATCGATGCTTTGTACACTTTGTTCGATTGGAACTCCTTTTGACATTGTTCCTTCTAAATCTTCTTGATATATTTCAATCCTCCTCTTATTATGCTTCCAAAGACAGCCCTTCAATGGTGCGTTTGCGGTTACACATATCCCTTGGTTATACATTCAAACATTTGTTGTTACAATATATGATGTGTAGGATAAAATTATACACTAGTCAATCATATTTTTATTCAATACAATAGTAAAAATATAAATATGGGTTTTGTTGAAGCAATTTGCTACCAATCAATAAGTATAACATGTAATCAATAACACACAAAATACACCACAACACATATATAATCACAAAAACATATACATAAACAGATCTATTTAGAATAACCCCAGAAATCCATCTCACTGCGCAATGTAAGCTGATTGGTCACAGGAACTGGCTGAACAACAGAAGAAGAATTAGTATTACCATCTTCATTTCCCATATGACAAGTCACAAGCCTATCCATCATTGACCATTCACCTAA
The DNA here is from genome assembly GCA_023374145.1 of Lepidium sativum. Lineage (NCBI taxonomy): Eukaryota > Viridiplantae > Streptophyta > Magnoliopsida > Brassicales > Brassicaceae > Lepidium > Lepidium sativum. The sequence continues at coordinate 14,227 of JAKUCM010000050.1, read as the reverse complement.
ACCTTGTTGATGAGTATTAGCCACTGTCTCACATGTTCCAACTTCTAAACCTGGCTCACAAGCTTGTTGATGGTACTGTAATCCTTCACTAGCTACACTCTCACAGTCCCTTGGAAGTCCTGAAGAATAGTCAAACCCAAGAGAAGGTGGCTTGTGGAAGATTGGTGGGTATTGATGAAGACCAAGGTCAGGTTTGTTTAGTTCGAATGTTGTGGCTCCGTGGTTACGTACTAGTTGGTAAGGACTTTCTCGGTGCATAAAGCTACGAGCTTGAAGTGTGTGGTTGTTGTTGGATGCATCGTGGATGTGTTGGTCTGATGAGTTAATGCTTGAGCCACCTTCATTCACTACCTTGAACAAATTCTTCTTCATGAATACCCTACAAACCACCCATCCATCTTCCTACAATATCATATAATATATGTTGCAAATTAATGGATTAAATCAAATAAATTGGCTTTATAACAAACCATAAAATTTAACTCATTCATATATAATAAGTATTTGAAGGCGATTTCCAAATCTTATAGTTAAGAACAAATTGGCTAAAGAACAAATTTTACGATTGTACAACCAATTATGTAAAAATTTTATTAAACTTCCTCAGATTTCTTTTGTTTGTTAAGTCCCTAACAACATCACGTAGAGCAAACACAAATTCTTGAAATTGAATTCGGATGAGAATGCAGCATAGGTGACCAGAAACACTTTAAAATGATTTTTTTTATAATCGATAAACAGTATGCTAGATATTCCCAAAAACAATCTACAATGGCTAAAGTTAACATTTCTCTAAATTTTATACAATTCTCCAATCTTTATTTATTTACACTTTTATACGAAAGTAACGTAAATAGTTTTGATACCGTATAAAGAATTTTGAAAACCGAGTAAATTATTGTATTTTATTTTTATAAAAATTATTAGAGAATATAGAATAGGAATCAAGAGAGTTTATGAAATTGCACTTGTTAATTGCTCGAAGATGCATAACGATGAATAACTATATGCATATTATAAAATAAAGATTATGCAGAGTTTTATCAAGTAAAAGACGTACACTAGGGTTAGCTTGAGGATCATCAGCATCTTCAAGACGATACTCATGCATGATCCAATCAGTCTTCTGACCATGTGGAGCTCTTCCTTTATAGAACACCAGTGTCTTCCTCATACCTATCTTCTTATAAGAGTTCCTTATACATTTGTCTCGTCCGGTCGCCTTCCAGAACCCTGCATGAGTTGCACGGTTTGTCCTTGATCCTGTCGGATACTTCCTGTCTTTGTGGCTAAAGAAATACCATTCATTTTGTGGTGTTGATCCTATCTTGCATCTCTCTACACTCACACATAATAATAACATACAAACTTGAAGAATTAGATTACAATTAGTGTCATGTATCTAATACTCAACCACATCTCAACATAGTCATTCATCGAAAATAGGTTGTCGGAAATTAGAACCCGTGGGGAATCGGTTGAAAGTTACCAATGTATATCTAGTAATCAAGAAGTATCAATATAGTAAAATCAATCTAACAATTAGTGAGATTTATGTGATATTCACAAGAAGCAATGAATTATGAAATTATTCTTGGTAAAAGAGATAGATAAAGGAAAATAGTACCTTGTAAATCCCAAGGCTCAAGCTTGTTTAAGTCAACTTCTCTAATGACTTCCATTTCAAACTTATGGTAAGAGATTTTCTTCTTCAAGTAGTAATGAAGAAGCTCTTCGTCCGTCGGATGAAACCGGAATCCAGGTGGTACTCCTCCGTTAGACGACGAACCCATTTTCTGTCTTAACTCTTTTGTCTCCAAATTAAGACAACTTCTTAAAACATTTAATCACTGTCTTTATTTCTAAGCAGCTATATATAAGTACTTGTTGTTTATATATTTATATACAAAAAGTCACACGTTATATTGTCAACGGAGTTAATTAAATGTACGATGATGATGCATGTTGATGGATGATGATACATATGATAATGATGGTGAAGTTGACGGCCGGTGACAACGCCGGAGGAGATGCTCAAAAAGCTATCGTAAAAAGCAAGACTCGCCGGAGATTAATATGACTTTTTAATACACACCTTTGTGTCACATTGCGTTGTACACTTGCGTAAGTTCTACTATTACATGTGTCTCTACGCCAATGTTGACTTATATACATCATTTATGAACGATCCCGATAAAAACACTAAATTATTAGAATTATTTAACTCTGTGTTTAAGTTTTGATTGCTTTTGCAAGCTAGATAGTAAAGAAAAAATATCTATAAGCTAAAATGAGTTTAGCCAAATTGTTAATGTTCAATTCTGTATATTATTATGAAAAGAGCTCGATTCCAGATAAACACGTAATTTTATGTGATAGATTTTGGTAATTGATCTGAATAATTGAATATTGTCGATCTAATTGTTTTGGAGATAAATATATTAAAATGCCAAAAATATTAGAATTATTAAACTCTGTATTCAATTTTTGATTGCTTTATAAGCAAGATTTTTATTTTTTGGAGAATGAAAATGTTAGAGAAAAAAAGACCCATATGGATATTGGGATCTCCAAAACGGATCATACGGTCCATGTTTATGTATACACTAAGTTAGGCAATTAAGAGGAATAATATACAGAGAGATATAAATTTAAATATTAATGGATCATGAAGAAATCATAATATGAATATGCCATGCATTGGCCAATGGCCAAGGTTAGGGCTTTTTTATCACACATGTGACTATCTATGACCTTTAATTCTCTCCGATTTTTAGTATTTCGTTTCTCTAATTTCCAAGCTTCCTCTCTGTTTTGTTAAATGTGATTCATTGATTCAAGCAACCTATATATATATATATATATAATATAGTTTTTAATCATGGAAAAAAACTATATGATTAATTATGGAATCAAGTAAGTGGCATAGACATAGCTAGCTCTCCGAGTGCCGCTTACGAGGATTTGATCTGCTACATGCAACTTATTTGATGATAAAAATGTTTAATTATGATAATTGATACATGAAATCATGGAAATGTCAGTATACGAACATGCAAAGATAACTGCATTTAAGATACAAGCAACCAAACATCGTTAGTTAACCTTTACCATGTCGTATATATAAATTATAGACATGATTCATTTATAGGTAAAGCTAAATGCACTGAGGTTAGTTATTTTATCAGGGAATTACTATACTTAGATCTATTGCTATGTTATTTGTATTAATTAAAAGGTTGATTCATGTTTTGTTCTTAAAAATCGACAAAGGGAAGGATTATACTCTGAAGAAATGTCGGATCATGTACTACGTTTCAGATGGTTTTGTGGCAATTCACAAGCAAAGTAATGTCAAGTCCATGAATGAGTATATAGAAAACTAAGTTTAAAACTTTACATGAAGCATCATCTGGTTTATACTCATTCTAATAGCAACAAGATCGCAATCGATAGAGAATAGAGATGAAATCATTACAAGGTCTCATCGAGATTGACTTTACTTGGGATATGTTATCCAGACCATTGATAGGGTCTATTTATAGATGGGCCATAAAAAAACTCGAAATACGTTTTGAACTAAATTAGCTTCACAAATGGTGTTGACATATTTCGCATGGGAGCTTGTAGAATTAGATGAAGTCTTTCATCATTATATGCTAAAGTCGAAGCTGTCTTATGGCTGATCTCGTGCTTGACTTGCTTAACATATTTGAGACGGTCTCGCGACAAATAACCCAAAGGTAGTGAAGAAAATAATAAATCTAGACGAGTAACCAACGTTTAAATCTTACTTAGAAGATTTTGTATGTTTCAGAAGTCTCTTCAATAATTTTGTTTTCACTTTTTGTTGTCAACAAGTAACCGTTGGATTAACAAAGTCTGATACATAGTTTAAGTTTTTCAATTAAGTTATGATGGGATTTGAATCTACTATCTCGTACCTAGCTAAATCAGAAACAAACCAATTGAACCATCTATTTTTAGCTGTTTTCACTTTTACTTTTCAATCTTTTAATTTTCAATATTCATTTTTTCATCCACAATGTTATAGAAAAGCTTATAATTTCAATACTTTTGCCACGAACTTTTTTTTCTTCTCTATTATAATAAAATCAATGAATAGACAAAAAAAACCAACAAAAAGTATTGGCTAGTCAATTGTTTTGAAACTGAAAAAATGGTGTTCTCAATTGTAGTTCACAAAGCGTATATTTAATTGATACCAATTTATTTTGCTAATTACTTGTTTTTGTATACAAACTCACTGTAACAATTTGATTGCATCAAACAACATATTCATGTACTTACTCTACCTCACATTAACCTGCCCACTCTCAATATGCAATAATAAAACTTGGGGAGTCTTTTGAATTGGTTGGTCAGTCAACATCCACTATATTTCCATTTTCTTGTTAAATTTTTTTTTGTCTGACATTAGGTCGGAACTAACCAGTGCACAAGTCAAATTTTTATAGACATCGAAACTTGATTTTTGGTTGTGTAAGTATGATTGCTTTTACTAGATTTATCAACTGTCAATAGGTTAAAAGTCACCTGAGAACAAATAATTTAACAAAAATAAAAATTGGTGAATTTTTTTTATGTCGAAATTAAACCAACCAAGTAAGACCACCATTATCAAGGGTTTCTTAAAGGTTTCTTAACTTATTTTATTATTAAAAATTTAAGAAACTCTTAAGAAATCGTATAAAAGTTTCTTATTTAAAAAACTCTTTAATAAGTTTCTTAACTTATTTTATTATTTTATTATTAAAATATATTTTTTAACTCATTTTTTCATATATAATCATTTAATAATATTTAAAAAAATTTAATAAGAACTCTCCAATAATGTTATTCTAAGTAGCCACGTTTGCAAATGGCATCTAGCCTAGTGACAGATCGAGTCTCCATGCCTATATTGTGTAGGAATTTGGCTATTGGGCCGGCCAGTTGTGATCCAACATAATTTACCCTTCACATAAAAAAAAAAAGTAGCCACGTTTTAAATCTTTATAACATCAATGAAATGATCAACTTGGTTTTTCGTTCACAATAAATGCTCCTTTTTCAAAATTCCCAACTTCTTCCCAAAATTTCACAAGAAATTACTAAAAAGGTAAGAACTTTATCCTTGCAAAGCATTTAATCAGGAAACCCAAGTTGGAAACAACAATCAATTATTTTAACCAGTACGCGAATGGCGGGTGAGTGATGATTCAATTCGATTCGTCCATAAGAAATTGAGAGAAAGATAAAAAGAAAAGTTTCAAGCTTTGACAATTTGACATTTGAGATTGTAATTGAGCGGCACCAGTTTCGAACCATTGAGAGATAGATTCCTCGTCTACATGTTTTCTCCTTCCTCATCTTCTTCCTCAGGTTTGCTTCCTTGCTTGACCCTTTTCTAGGTTTTGCCGTCGCTTTCGAATTTGGGAACCAATAATTGTTCTTTTTCCGATTCTTAGTGACCCTTATATATAAACTTATTGAATCTGGTGTTTTCTTTTTCTTTGACAATTAGCCCTGTTCTGTTGGATTACCCGTTAATCGTATCAAAGGAAGAATCTTTGAAATGATGACCAGTTTCGTGTTTATTGGTGATGATGATGATGCCTTCGTTTCTTCAAGACGACTCCTTTTGCTTGTATCGATTTGTTTTGGTGCTTTCATGTGCAAAATCGTAAGTCTTTTGGCTCTTTTTTGTGTATGTCTATAACGATGATGCAAGAATCTTAATTTTGTTCAATTTTTGTTTGTTTTTTGTAGGTTTATGACTTGACTCGTTTCCTTAGTTCTTTGCTCTTCACTTCTTATGGGAAACTCAACAGTAAAGTTAGAATGGAATGGAACAATAGGTTTGATTAAATTCTTTATTCCCTGATTCGAGTTTCATATTCCTTTGTTTATGGATTTATAAGCAAGATAAGTTTGTTTGATTGTTCTCCATAGGGGATTCTCAACTTTCCATGCTCTTTTTACATCTGTGGCTTCAATCTACCTCCTGGTGATATCAGATCAATTCGATGAGAATATTCATGGCGATTCTGTCATTAATAGTACAACAAGGTTATCTGAAGCGGTAATGGGGGTGAGATTTCAGGAACACTCTCAAGAATTTTCATTAACTGCTAGTTATATTCACCGATGAGATCAGTCTCTTATGTCTTTGGTCTGTTTGTAGATCTCTTTGGGCTATTTTTTATCAGACTTGGCAATGATCCTTTGGCATTATCCAATTCTTGGTGGTGTTGAATATGTAAGTATTCATTCAAGGCCACATATAATCTCCTCCACATTTTTTACTTCATGTTGATACGAGTTAGCATTTAATTCCGGATTCCTTTTTGTACCTATATAACGGCTCAATGGATTAGTATAAGCTAATGGTGGTTTCTTTTGTTTCTCATTTAAGGTGATTCATCATTGCTTATCGATGTTTGCTATCATTCTTTCTGTCACAAGTGGGCAAAGTCAGTTCTATATATTCATAGTTCTCCTATCAGAGGCCACAACCCCGTTTGTTAATCTACGGTGGTAAGTTTTTCGATTATAGATAGTCCCTTCACAAATCTCTGGTATTTTTGGTTTGTATGTGCAGACTCTAAGGCTTATCAAATGCGGTAATGGCAGGTATCTGGATACTAGTAGTCAGAAAAGCTCTAAGGCTTATACACTCAACGGAATCGCACTGTTCTTGGGATGGCTGGTACTGTTATATAGACCAAACAAACCTTTCTGTTCTATTATCTAAGTAAATTAAAACGATATGTCTCTGCTTCTTTTTCAGGTTGCAAGGATCATTTTGTTTATCTACTTCTTTGTTCACATGTACCTTCATTTCCATCAGGTAAGTCTCAATCCTGAGCTTGTGTAAAGCAAACCAGAGACATCAAAGAAACATTTTTTAGAAAATTATAAAGAGTTGGTTTTGTGTGGCAGGTGAAGCAAGTGTTTCCACTGGGATTTTACAGCCTTCTTACAATACCTCCAGCTCTGGCAGTAATGAATCTCCTATGGTTCTGGAAAATCACCAAAGGATTAATCAAAACACTCACCAAGGCCAAACATCAAGAATGAAGAAGTAACACAGTGATGGTTAGAAAACTCTGCTTGCCCTGACAAAGAATTTCGATTGCATTCACTTTAAAAAATTTGATGGATAACATGTCGTGATTGTCTTTGAATCCTTTTGGATTTATGAACAAGTGTGTGCAAGCTTCTGGTGATTGTATATTCAAATCTTTCAGATGTTTTCTTAGGTATTCAACTTGTAAAGTTAGAACCAGAATCAGTATTTCAGTTCACTCTTCTCATGATCTGCCAATCGGAGAACGGTTTGGTGTAAACCGGCCAGTACGGAATTTGGTACCACTTTTCCTTTTACCAAATACAAAAATCCAAGAAAACCATTTACTTTGTTGGGCTTTTAATCAATATCTAAGAATAACCCTTTTTTTTTGTCGAATCGAATCTTTGTAGCAAATCCCACATATTTTTTCTTTTCAATTTTCTTTTTGGTCCAATTTTTTTCATTTAAATATGAGTTTTAAAATATGAAGTATGCACTAATTAAATTACTTTTGGATATTATATAATTTAAAATTTTTATTTTGTGGTAAAAATATACGAAGGATAATTAAGTTAAAAAGTTGAGAAAGATATTTAAATCAAATTTTGGTTACTTATTTTTTGGATTTATAAATTTTATCTTAATTATTATTTATTGATATCAAATAGGTTAAAAGAAATTATTGAGTATTTTTTTATTTTTAATAATAATTTAATATGTTAAAATAATTGTTTTACTTACAAAGATTATAAAAATATATAATAATTTAATTCAAAAAAGCAAGATGCTCAATTAAAAATAGAATTATTTCATAATTCAATATGTTTCATTATTTTTAATAAGCTATAATGTAATCAGTTACAAACTAATTCAATATATTTCATTATTTTTGACAACATAATGTAAAAAAGTTGCATTTTTATTATATAGTATAAATAGAGAATACTTCATGAATAACTTTTTCGACTTTCAAAAAAGCTCTTTTGAGTTTTTAATTATTTGGAGTAGCCATTTTTATTTTTCGATTATGTCTACTGTGGATAATTATATTGATTGTAGACATAATTCAATGATATGTAAACGGTTGACAAGAAATAAATAAAAAGTAATTGTCTACAATGGACATAACTAGAAAATTAAAGGACTATTTTCGATAATTAAAAACTCAAAAGGGCTATTTCTAAAAAAGTCAGGAAAATGGGGTATTCTAAGAACATGTCCATTGGTGGAACTTTATAAGGGTGTTCTTAAAAAAAAAAATTAAACTAAAAGAAAACGCAGCCAACGTGGTGAACCCGTATTGGCTGCGTTTTCTTTAATTTTTTTTTTGCTTTTTAAGAACCCTCTTATGGGGTTCCACCAATGGACATGGTCTAAGTAGTTTAAAATTTAAAATGGCTATTTTAGATAATCTTTTCGTAGAAATATCACAACATATAGACAAACCTGAATTGTTCAATCAATGTTGCAACTATGTTTTGAACAGAAAGCTCTTACACACACACAATATACTTTATTAATAAAAAACCTCGTCTCCAAGGTACATTACATACAAGTTACAACAACAAACAAACAAAGAAACATAGACCGCACACAAATGTATTATTAGAGACACAATTCTGACAATGACAAGACAAGTTCGCATCAGATTTATAAATCGATACCGAGCGTGGACTTATAGTCACATCGCCACTTATTCAATCACACAACCTTCCAAAGTTTTTCATATTATCATTACAGTAACATTATACAAGCAAAAGACTTGAAGACTAGTCTCTTACTTACTTAACGACGAAAGCTCCTAACCTGACGAGGTGGGTCGGTATGGCTATCGTTAAGCTTAACACTTGTGTAAACGGCTGCACCGGATATGGCACCGAGTGTAGGAGCCACCATGTAAAGCCAAATTGATCTGTAGTTTCCTGATGCAACAGCTGGTCCTAGAGTTCTCACTGGGTTCATTGATCCACCACTCGTTGGCCTGTCAAAAACGATCAACATGTCTTAGACACTTTTCCTGAAATACATTGAAGCTTCTAATTTTGGACTTACCCTGCGACAAGAATGTTGAGCATGACCGTTGCTCCAACAGCTATACCAGCCAATTCTCCAACCTGCTCATTATTTAACCATTTCCAAAAACAGAGCTCGATTAGGGTTTGTTACTTACGTACTATCAATGCCTAATTCTATAGACATAGATGAATGATTTTGACAGTATGTGTATCGATATTTAGATATTTTATTCTGACCATCTATAAGGACTCCTAGCATATTTATTTTTTAATATAATTCTTTTCGGAAGAATCCTTATTTTTTATACAATATGAAAATATTTGGAAAGCCTCCCACATATAATAATATATTTTTAACTAGGAGGTTCAAATTATCGGTTCTAATCCTTAGGCTCAGCACCAACCTTTGTTAATACCAGAATAATGGTGTTAAACATCTCTCTTATCTAAAATCGAATTCGGAACACACCAAAACCAACTACTGCACTTAAAATAATAGTTTTCTTTCTATATTATAATTAACTCTAAGTGATTTAGGTTAAAAAAAAGTTGTGTCTTTCCTTTGTCAACCAAAAATCAAAAGCAAACTCCGAAGAAAAATCTAATATATATAGTACTGATTACTGAACCATGAACGTAAAAATGCAATAAAAGTTAAAGAGAAAGAGAGACTTACGGCACGAGTGTCGGTAGCAACGGCAGTGACAACAAAGAGGAGAATGAAAGTGATAATGAACTCAATAGCAAAGGCTTGTCCATCGCCAACAGATGGAACAGTAACACCTCCCGACATGAATGGATGAAACACTCCTTTGAGTGCGAACGAAGCACTAATAGAAGCTAAGACTTGAGCTGCTATGTAAGCTGGCACATGAGCCCAAGGGAAGTGCTTTAGAGCTGCAAATGCTATGGTGAGTGATGGGTTTAAATGAGCCCCTGAGATGTGACCCGTTGAAAGGATTATGATCATTACTGCGAGTCCTGCACATGCTGCGTTACCGATTAGGGTTTCTGCTCCGTCGTATTTCTGATTCACGATTGGACCAGCTGTTGCAGTGAATATTAAGATGAATGTTCCCACGAACTCTGCTCCAAGCTGCATCACACACATACGCGCAAGAAATGATGAACAAGACCTATGGGAACAGGTGCTTAAGATACAGAAAGATGTTTCTTGTGTTACAAGTTATGTTTCTTTAAAATGAAATTTTTTTTTTGTTGAAGATTTTAGCTTTTTTTTTTTGTTAACTGCGGAGTATTCTGAGTCGAAAATCAAATTAATCTCCTGAGGTTAGACACGGTCCAAACATAGACATCTGGTAACCAAATGGTGATGATTAACAATTTTAAATTTTAAAATTTTAGTTGTGGAAGCCAAACTAAAAATTCATTAGAATACATGGAAAATTTAATCGTTAATTTATTTAATAATGTCTGATCCGTAACTCAAACATTTCCCATTAACCAATCAATATCATGGAATCATATGATTCTCTTGAATCAAGTTCCAATGAAAAGTACATACATATGTGGACGTTTAACATTTTCCCATAATATTTCTTGTAGGGATTAAAATGATTAAACTATGATTAAAATCATAATAAATAAAACGTCAACCTAATTTTTTTCATCATTTTCTGTAAGTGTTTCTATAACTAACCGAATGAATTTGATCGAAGCTTATTTGATATGTTTTTTCTACTGAAATTAATGTATATCGCACTTTATCATCTCAACTGATATATAAATTGTTAGTATATAAAGTACAGTAAACGGTAGCATAAATGCATAATACGCATGATCTGTTCATATTCGCGTCCTCGTGAACCAACATCAATCAAACAAAAATTTAATCATGCATGCGTTATATAAGAAAATATTGCTGTGATTTAAACATATATATAATTATTATTTTTCACTCTAGAAATATTATTATTGGTTAAGGAGAAAAAAAAAGACAATAGCCGTGGATTGCGCAAAAATATTCCGGTGGCTACTTCCGTCATTGACAGAGAAGAAAACGCTCACAACAATTAAATGAATTCACTACCTAACCAAACCATACGTAATATAAATCGCTACACAAAATAAAAACATTTAATAAATGTAATATTTAATCCATGTTTCGTACTATCATTGAAAAACCTAAATATCTAATTGTAAGTCAAACATTAGAAATATAATTCTTTTATAAAGTTATTAGTTAGTCAATATATAAATCAAAAATTTAAGTTAGGACAAAAAGTGTATCAATTTATAAAGTATTGATTTATAGAAATTATAATGTATTTGTATAACTGTGAACCAATCAAAACCTCGCGTGTTTAATTTTTACAAAAATTCAAAGATGAGGAGAGTCGGTGTCCATTGAATAAACTATATTATAAGTCGAGTTCGATCGAGTGAGTCTTAAATAAAGTTATAATATTTTTTTTTTCTATATCTGTAGACTTATTTTATTATATTAATTTAATTTTTACAGTTATTTCACTCTCTTTATATTTGCCAGTGTTATTTATTTTTTTGTTGTGATTGGGTATGTCGTGTTACAAGATGTGACGTAAACTCCTATGTTAATTTTCAATATCTTATATGTCATAAATTAATGAAAATCGGTTACAAAGAAAATATTATCTTCTTGGTGACTACTCTTTGATTTTGAAGCTTTTAAAAAACATAAATATACGATCAGTTTATGATTTTCACTATATAGTACATATATAATTATAATATAATGTATATCGACGATTTTTATTATTTATATCCCCACTTGATCTAACTCGTTATGCATTATTTTCCCCGACGTGGATTTCAATGCTTTCTAACAGATGGAGCAAATATTATTGCAATTTTGTTTTCTTAACGTAAACTAAGTTATGAGAGATATCTCGACTTTATAAATTTTTTGAAAACTATTGTATATAAAGCTTACGAAGGTGTTAACAAAAGAAAAAAAAAATCCTACGAAGGTTCCAAAAAGTTAACAGTTATTAACTCATTTACATGAATCTTTTTCCAGAACTAAATTTGTGTTAGAATAAAAACATCTATAAATTAATAACACTGAAATTAGAATAGAAATAAGAACTTTTATAAATTTAGAGTACTTATTAATTTATCAATGTAATAATTAGATTAAAAACTCCCCTTAAAATCAGAATTTTTTTTTATTAATTTATAAAAAATATTAATAAATCGAATATTAATTCGAAGAGGTTTATTATAATGTCGAAAATTTTATGGTGTTAGTGATATTTTTTGCTTGATACACAATCCTGATCAATTTGCTTTCACTACAATTCAGATTAAGTAAATTGATACATAATAATGAGTAAAATGAAATGAAAAGAGAAAAATGACTAACCTTGCGAGTAAGAGAGATATCAAGAGGAGAAGGGAAATCAGTGAAGCAAGTGTCTGGTTGACCAAAAGTTGATCCCATCACCGGCAAACATTTGCATCCTGGCTTTGGTTTCCGGTGATCAAACGACATTGAATCCACTCTCATTCCCGTTATCAACGGCCCTCCCGGTGTTCCCGGCGTTCCCGGCGTCGGAGGAGCCATCACCACCACATCCACCTCACTCTCCGGTGGAGCCATTTCCAAACTTTTTTTTGTTTTTTTTTTTTTTGTTTTTTTAGATAAAAATCCTAAATAACTAACTTTTTTTTTTTTGATTAGGGAGACAAATTGATAAAAATACTAAATTTACATAATTTGAAGTTTTTATAAATTTGGTTTTACACTTGTGTTTTAAATTTAGCCAGGATCGGTTTCACCAAAACACAAGTTTAAACCAGATAGATCAATAAATCAACAAAACTTATAATTTTTTTTTGTTTTTTTTTTGAGAAGGAGAAGGAAAATGGATCTTGGATTTAAATTTACATGCTTTGAAAGGTTTTTATAAAGCTAGTATTACGTTTTAAGAAGAATAAAAACGAAGAAAGCCACCTTAAATAAAAACCAAAATCAGAATCCGAACCTTATAAAAAGCAAAGACAAGACACACATAGAGATGCGTACGTTATCACTGAGCAAAGACTGATTCTCAAAACTTAAGTTGTAATGAAAGAGAAATAGAAGTTGAAGATAATGAAGATGGGTTTGGTTAGTTTTGAGTTATGTTTATATTTATATGTGTTTATATAGAAAAAAGTGAATACTGCATTGAACCCAAAGAAACAAAAAAAAGTCAACTCCAATATATTATAGATTTTATAGAACAGCTTCATTCATCATCTACTGACTCTTTTAAAGAGATTTTATGATCTGCTAGAGTAACAGTTTGGGTTTGTCACAGGCATATTCGTTACCGTTGGATCTAAGCAACATCTCAGTGTGTGAAACAGAAGAATCGCACGTGCACTGTGACTGTATCAGTCGTTCGCCACCCCACGACTCTCCAATAATTGAATTGAATTTTTTGTAGGTATAGGGAAGAGCACTTGATTCGTGTAAAAGTATTTAAAAAGTTAACAGTTTTAACTTAGATTGTTTTCGCCGAAGACCAGTGGTACAGTGATGTAATCAATTTACAAATTCTCAAGACACCAAAGATCGAACCCCCTATTTACTGTAATAGAAACGAGATTTAAAAACCAGTAGGATAGTTGACAAAAAAAACTTAGATTATTTTCCGAATAAAGAAATTAAAATAAAAGGAATTACTAAATTGCCTCATTGATATATATCTAATAATTTTGATATTAAGAGTTTGAGTTTCTTTCATTACTGTTAGTAGATTAAAGGACAATTTTAAACTAGAAATCAGTAACAAATCGTCGACAAAAAAGGAAATTACCAAATTGTCAAGTCAAAGCCTGTTTTTTTCACATAGCCCGATTGTCTCCACAAAAGCACGTACTATATCTAAATGAAGTCATGAACCACTCCTTGTTCCTTAGGCTCTTTTTGTAAGATCACTTGATCAAGTGAGCAGCTTTTGGATCTATTTTTGACATGGTCCACTTTTACTTTATGTTTGTAGTTTTCGTGTCTTGCCGACTATTCGATTGATAATGTAATATTTTGTTTGACATGAACGTATAAAATATTATCCTTCTACAATGTCAATGTGAAATTTATGCAATTCATCTCACTTTAAAAAAAAATCAAATAAGTTGAAAAATATGT
>JAKUCM010000049.1:0-29496 GCA_023374145.1 Lepidium sativum | reverse complement strand
GAGAGAGAGAGAGAGTTTCACAATTTCTTCAATTTTTTAACGTTCGCATACAAAGTGTTCAACTCTATCTAATTTCTCAATTTCATCAACACCATCCAACCTAGAACTAGAAGATTTAGGTTTCTTAAAATACCTGAAAAAGAACTAGATTGAGATTTCACTGATTCTTCAAGTCTTTTCTTTTTTTTTTTTCTTTTCTTATTTCCAGATGGACATATTTTTAGTGAACTCATCTTATCTTTAGAGAGAATTGAACATTCAATGGTTATCTAATTATTTTCATAACTTAATCAGAGATAATAAATATACAAACAAAAAATTATACTTTAAAAAAATTCTTGTTTCTTAACATTGTCGATTTTTGGTTGGTTGGAGACGTTTAACATGAGAAGGAAAAAAGAGAAAAAAAGAGGTTTTTTAAAAAACAATCAAATTTTTTTTCCTTTAATAAAATTTGTAAAATATTCATTTCCAAAATTTTAGGAACCCGCCTAATAACTAATATCCATATTAGTTTTAATTTTTGTGAATTTTCTTTTTTTCCATATATATATATAGAATAAAAAGTTTTGGAAACCCCTGAAATTTAAAGGTCCCATTCAAATATTTTATCACTACGGGCTCAGGTCCAACTCTGTGCATACCTCATTAAGTCTTAAGTTGTAGTCTTATATATACACTTTAGAATCCATAAGACAATAAGTCATAAGTTGTTTTCTTATACCCAAACTTGATACTGAAATAAGGTATATAACAAAGGAATGTAACCATTGGGACAAAATAACCCATGTATCTGTGAGATTGGGTTGAAAATTTTAGTGAGGCTTTAGTGAAACATGGGATTTGGCCCGGCTGGACAATATAACCCATGTACCAGGCCAATTCTATGTTTTAACTTTAAAATTTTCATAACTTTTTTATGGATTAATCCTTCTATACATCTTGTCTTTGTGGAAAACATAGTGTACTTTGGTCAAGTGATTAAACGTTGGGTTGTACATGTTTTTCACTAAAATTATGATTTCAGACTCATATTATTACAGATTGTCAATCTAATTGGTGATAAAATCTTTTGAGAATGTGATAGTTTCATCATCAATACTAAAATTTTAAGATCTGGTTGTCGTTTGCATTGCTTCCAAAAACAGGGAAATGGGAATTCTCTTTTTAAAGCTGTGGAGACGCCACCAAAAAAACCTCAAAAACGTGACCCACACCATAAACTATGTGGTAACAAGTCTCACATTCACATAAATAAGGTCAAGTCTACTCCACTCTTGCCGCCCAATCTAACGCACTTAACATTTTCTTAACAACTACTCTTTATTTTCTATTTATTTGCATATAACAAAATATAATTTATTTCTTGAGTACAAACCAATTCTTCAATAATCCGATATTCACTCAAATGATATAAAGTTAATAAATACAAATATCTGGAAGATATGTTTAGTTAGAAGAAGTAATGTTGATCTCTTCAATATACCCGGATCAAGAATGTAATTAAGTGAGAGTTATGGAAAGAATAAATCAGAGATTACGGAAATACCTGAACTACCCGTAAGAAAGAAGTTGACCAGCCTAACTTGTCGGCGAGTGGAACCACCGCGACGGACATAACAACTCGGTCGGCATTACACAAACACATCATACATGCTGTCAATATCACTACCTTAATCCTCTCTGTCTCTGTCTCTGTCTCTCCTCCTCGTTTACGATATGGTGTTAATATCACACATCATATCGTAAACGTCTCTGTCTCTCCTCTGATCAATATACCTTCTGCTGCACATCTTTCCGGTGATTGATTCCTCTTCTTCGCTGCTGACGCCACAACCGCCTCACCTCTTCTTTTTCCATGGTGCTCTGACGCAGGGCGTAGCTTCTCACATCGAATCTGGTTGTTTCGGGATTTGAATACGAAGCCTAGAAGGACTCTTTTGGTTGTCATCGGATTGTGGAAACTCAATAAACATGACGAATGTTGGAGAGGCTTTGCCGATGCTGTTACCGCCACTAATGAAATTTTCATGCCAAAAAAGATGTGAGTTTTAAGGAGTGGGAGAAAAAGAAAGAGACTTTGAGCGAGAGAAGAATCAGCCATGAAAGAAGCGTTTGAAAGTCTTTGAGCTGGTGGTGTCTGGTGGTGAAGGGTATTTTAGTCAATATAGAAAATATTTTCGGCTGCGTTGGAGACACGTGATGTTCTTACTAAGCACGGAGGGAGTTAGTGAAGTGACGCGAAATTTCGAAGGAATCGTCACTTCAAATTGTAAAGGATAATCCTTGGTTTTCAAAGAATTTGAGTAACCCCACCTTAGGTATATCAAACCTAAGATTGTTGTTGTTTCAACTCGCCTTCAATTAAGCAAGATGGTGGAACAACGGAATGTTGACTCGAGTAACCCCCACCTTTAGTATACTAAACCAAAGATTGTTGTTGTTTCGACTCGCCCCTTCACGTCAATGGCTAGGAATGGCCACACAAGTGTGATGAAAATCACTTGATAAACCAGTTTGATCCCTGGATATGACACACCAAGAAAGATTGAAAAGTTCACAAAGAACAAAAGAGAATCACTCTCAAATTTATTGATAAAAAAGTTGGATCCTCACAAATGAGAATTACATGAGTTCATAAAGAAGAGAAAAGACTCTCTATATTTCTCTAAACTTATTGAATGTCTTAAATATGAAGAGTAAAGACTACTAAGTAAATGACAAGTAAATGTCATAATTTACTATGACTTGAATGAGAAGGACTCTTGAACTTTTGGCTTCCAAAATATCTTTTAGTCTTCCAAATTCGTCACTATTCAATGACTGAACTTTAAGACTTGATTTAGAATTTCTCTTGGACTTGTAGAAGGCTCAAAGTGGTTTGGACTTGGCAAGTATAAAGTCCAATGAATTCCTTATGTTGTTTCTTTGTCCAAAAGGCCATGAATAAATCCACAAATGCTTTCCTTGATTTGTTTAGCCCGTGATCTTGTAATTGGATCCGACTGAAATCTCCAAAGCTCTCTCGTGATCTTCATTGCTTAGCTCCAAGTTCTCCTTAGCTTCTTTGCTGTTTTCCATGATCATATCATCCCCTTCCTCTTTAAAAGGATTTGACCTCAAAGCAGGTTCATCTGCATCAAAAAGAATCAAGTCAGAAATGTTAAAGCTAGATTTGATTTTGTACTCACTTGGCAAGTCTATCTTGTAGGCGTTTTCATTGATCTTTTCTAAGACTCGAAATGGCCCCAATGGCCCTTGGCATTAGCTTAGACTTCCTTTGAGCTGGAAATCGTTCCTTCCTCATGTGAACCCAAAACTAAGTCTCCGGGTGTAAAGCTCTTGTCATGCCTTCCTTTGTTGGCTTGCTTTTGATATTGCTTAGTCTTTTGCTTAATGTTAAGCCTCGTCTTTTCATGAAGCTTCTTGACCATCTCAGCTTTCTTTTTCCCATCTACTCGAATGCCCTGTGCACTTACAACAAAACCTAGAAACACAAGGTTATCCGAACAAAATGTACACTTTTTCAAGTTAGCATATAGTTTTTCCTTTCTTAGTACACCTAAAACCGATTTCAAATGCTCATTGTGCTCTTCCAAACTTTTGCCAAAAACAAAAATATCATCAAAGTAGACAAACACAAACAAACCAATAAAATGTCTCAAAACATGGTTCATTAACCTCATGAACGTGTTGGGTGCATTAGTTAATCCAAAAGGCATGACGAACCACTCATAAAGACCATGTTTTGTTTTAAAAGCATTTTTCCATTCATCACCCTCTTTCATTCAAATTTGGTGATATCCACTCTTAAGATCAATGTTAGAAAAGACACAAGAACCATGCAACTCATCTAACATATCATCTAAGCGAGGAATTGGGTGTCTATACTTTACCGTGATATTATTGATGGATCTACAATTAACACACATGCGCCAAGTTTCATCCTTCTTAGGAACTAGTAAAACGGGCACGACACATGGACTTATACTCTCACGGATATATCCTTTCTCCATCAGCTCACTCACTTGTCTTTAAAACTCCTTGGTCTCTTCTGGATTGGTTCTATAAGCTGGACGGTTTGGAATGGATGCTCCGAGTACAAAGTCTATTTGATGCTCAATCCCTCGGATTGGAGGTAGACCACTAGGGTTTTCATCCGGAAATACATCTCCAAAATCCTGCAACAAAGAAGAAACACCACTAGGCAAACCGGGGTCAAGGTTACTAGAACTCATAAAGACCTCTTTGAACATAAGTACAAATATAGGCTGATGTGAAACCAAAGCTCTCTTTATCTCACTTGACCTCACAAAGAAATTTTGGTGTCTTCTTTCTTTCTCTTTTTGTGTGTTTCACTCTTAAGCTCACTCTTTTTTGTGTTTCTCTCTCAATTTCACTCTCTTTTTTTTTTTTGTGTTTGAGTCACTCATAGCTCTCTCCTCACGTTGCTTTAGAAGCAAATAATTTTGGTAGATCTCATTAGGAGTCATAGGAACAAGCGTAACAGTTTTCCCCTTATAACCAAATGAATGCTTGTTGGTGAAACCATCAAGAACAACTTTACGATCAAACTGCCACGGTCTCCAAAGAAGAATATGCCCAGCCTCCATTGGCACAATATCACAAATCACCTCGTCCTTATACTTCTCAATGTTAAATGGAACCACAACTTGCTTTGAAATTTTGAGTTCTCCAAACTCACTTAACCATTGAAGCTTATATGACTTAGGATGTTTTCGAGTAGTCAATCCCAGTTTCTCGGCAAGTGTAGTACTCGCCACATTCGTACAGCTCCGTCCATCAATTATAAGACTACACACCTTATCAAGAACAAGACATCGTGTGTGGAATAGATTCACGTTGCATGTTCTCCTCTAGTTTACCTTGCACACTCAAAGACCTTCTAGCTACCAAAAGATCACCTTTGGTTGCAGGTAACTCCAACTCATCTTGAGATGACATAGAATCTGAAACCACTTATTCCTCAGTTTCGTACTCTCCATTGACTCTAAGTATTATGACCCTCTTGTTTGAACATTCATTTGCATAATGTCCCTGCCATGACACTTAAAACATTGCACATCACGATTTCTTGTAGAAGAGGGTTCAACTTTACCTTTGACCTCTTGTCGGCTAGTATTCGGCTTGGATTCAAACTTTGGTTTTGGAACAGTTTTGTCTTCGCGTGAGTAGCTAGGACGTTGAGTAATAGAACTCATGCCATAAGTTTGACGTGTGCTACCCTTCCTCTTGAGCTGCTGCTCCACCAAGATTGCCTTATGAAACATATCTTCCAATTCCACATAGTGTTGCATCTCTACTCTGTCTTGGATCTCACGATTCAAACCGTAAGAAATCTGGCCATGGTAGCCTCACGATCTTCTTCTATATCGGCTCTCATCATAAGTATTTCTATCATAAGTATGTCGTTTGACATACTTAGAACTTGTAAGAAAAAGAAGATTCAATAGAAAAATGTCTCACAATCTCTCAAGTGTTTGACACACAAGTGTTTCCCTCAAATTATTGGCTTTTCTCTCAAATGTTCTCACAACCTTACGCCTTTTTCCTCTCTTTTTTTGAATCTCAAAATGTTCTTATAGAACTAATCAAACACTCTTTGATTTGTTTTCCCCAAGGGTCAATGATCTAACAAGTATCACATAACTTTAGTATTAGATAGATCTTGGTACACAAACAAACAACGAACAATATCTTTTTTTTTAAATAAATAATAGAAGATGAAAAGTTTTTTTTTCTGTTTTTTTTTTTAATATATTCCTTTTTTTGCTTTTTTTGTTTTTTCTAATTAATTAAAAAATAAAATATGAAAAGATAGAAGTTGGAAAGATAAAAGATGAAAATATGGAAGATGAAAAGATATAAGATGAAAAGATAGAAGTTGAAAAGATAAAAGATGAAAAGATAGAAGATTAAGAGATAGAAAATGAAAAGATAGAAGATGAAGAAATAGAAGATGAAAAGATAGAAGTTGGAAAGGTAGAAGATGAAAAGATAGAAGATGAATAGATATAAAATGAAAATATTAACTAACTTGGAAGTATGCTCTGATACCAAATGACGCGGAATCCCGAAGGAATTGTCACTCCAAGTTGTAAAGGATAGTCCTTGGTCTTCAAAGAATTTGAATAACCCCCACCTTAGGTATATCAAACCTAAGATTGTTGTTGTTTCAACTCGCCTTCAATTAAGCAAGGTGATGGAACAACGGAATGTTGACTCGAGTAGCCTCCACCTTTAGTATATTAAACCAAAGATTGTGCTGTTTCGACTCGCCCCTTTACGCCAATGGCTAGGAATGGCCACACAAGTGTGATGAAAATCACTTGATAAACCAGTTTGATCCCTTGGATATGACACACCAAGAAAGATCGAAAACTTCACAAAGAAAAAAAGAGAATCATTCTCAAATTTATTGATAAAAAAGTTGGATCCTCACAAATGAGAATTACATGACTTTGTAATGATGAGAAAAGACTCTCTAGATTCCTCTAAACTTATTGAATGTCTTAAATAGGAAGAGTAAAGACTACTAAGTAAATGACAAGTAAATGTCACAATTTAGTATGACTTGAATGAGAAGGATTCTTGAACTTTTGGCCTGCAAAATATCTTTTAGTCTTCCAAATTCGTCACTATTCATGGGCTGAACTTTAAGACTTAATTTAGGACTTCTCTTGGACTTGTAGAAGGCTCAAAGTGGTTTGGACTTGGCAAGTATAAAGTCCAGTGGATTTCTTATGTTGTTCTTTGTCCAAAAGGCCTTGAATATATCCACAAATGCTCTCCTTGATTTGTTTAGCCTGTGATCATGTAATTGGACCGACTGAAATCTCCAAAACTCTCGTGATTTTCATTGCTTAGCTCCAAGTTCTCCTTAGCTTCCTTACTGTTTTCCATGATCATATCATGAAGGTAGAATTTCCCTTTTTCTAGTATGAGTTAAAGTAGAATTTTTATTGAATTTCAAAGACTTTCAAAATTCATCCCAATTCACTCATTAAATATCCCAACTAAGAATATCATTGAAAGATTTCAGGACTGTCGAAAGTTTACAAATTAAGAACTATAAACTGATTTTCTAAAAATTACATGTAAAACAAAACACATAAATATCATAAATGTGAAGAACAAATAGAAGCCCTAAACACAAAACTAAAGCATGTCTAGAAAGAAGAAGAGGATTTCTGGAAGCAAAGGAGTAGGCAACAATGGTTGGCAACAATGGTTGCGTCTAGGAGATCATAATATTTCACGCAGCTGCAAGGGGAAAGAAGGTTGTTAATAAGTTTGTTGTGATAGAAGACAAAGAAAACACTATGAAAGATGCTGAGATCAGGACAACAATCTTTTCGATACACCCAGACAGAGACTAGGACCAGACGGCTTCTCCGCAGATTTCTTCCACTCAAACTGAAAGACAATGGAACCGTGCATCAGCAAAAAGATAAAAAAAAAATCTTCTAACTTTGGTGAAATGCCAAGAAATTTGAATGCAACATATGTAAGAACTCATTCCAAAGCTATCAAATCCAAAAAGATTTGCTGAGTATCGACCGATAACATTGTGTAATTTCAAAAATTCTAACCAACAAATTGAAGCCTCTCCTCTCGGATATCACTTCTGAAATCAGTCCACCTTTATCCCTGGAAGAGCAATCCTAGATAACATTCTAATAACACATGAAGCGGTGCATCATCTAAAAATATCAAAGGCGAAAAAACAAGGCTTTATAGTAGTAAAGACAGACATGACAAAGGCTTACGGTAGACTCGAGTGGGATTTCATAGCCCAAGTTCTCAAAAAACTCGGATTCCCATCAAGATTCACAAAATGGCTAATGACTTGCATTTTCTCAGTGACTTACTCCTTTCTTTTCAATGGATCAATTAAAGGAAAAATCATTCCTTCGAGAGGACTAAGGCAGAGAGATCCGCTGTCACCTTATATCTTCATTATATGCGGTGAAGTAATGTCCGGACTCTGCAAAAAATCTCAAGAAAATGGATTCTTATTAGGTATAAAGGTGGCTGTTTCAAGCCCAAGAATAAACCACTTGTTCTTTGCCGACGATACAATGTTATTTTGAAAA
Source organism: Lepidium sativum (assembly GCA_023374145.1). Taxonomy (NCBI): domain Eukaryota; kingdom Viridiplantae; phylum Streptophyta; class Magnoliopsida; order Brassicales; family Brassicaceae; genus Lepidium; species Lepidium sativum. Next base: position 21,379 of record JAKUCM010000049.1, on the reverse strand, counting down.
GTATCAAAGAAAGTTGCAGCAAATTCAATGAAATTCTATCAGATTATGAAGCAATCTCAGGATAAAAGATCAACAAGGATAAATCTTCTATATCTTTCTCTAAAAGGCAGGCTTGGCTACCAAAAAATCGCGTTAAGGAGTCACTGGAAATCGTGAAGGAAGGAGGAACAAACAAGTACTTAGGTTTACCGGGAGCATTTGGGAAGAGAAAGATGAACATCTTCATAGGGGTTATAGACAGAATTCGCCAAAAAGCCCTCAACTAGAAAAACTGGTTTCGGTTGCCTACTGGGAAAAAGATTATGTTATAGAGTGTGCTCTCAGCCGTACCAACCTACTCGATGCGGTGCTTTAAACTCCCTATATCCATCTGCAAACAAATTCAATCCCAATTAACCCGTTTCTGGTGGGACAACAATCACAAAAAGAAGAACATGTGATGGATCTCTTGGAAAGAACTATCAAAACCAAAGCATAGAGTAGGACTTGGATTTAAGGACATTGACTGTTTCAACAAAGCTCTTCTAGGCAAGCTCATCTGGAGGATACTACACAACAAAGACTCCTGAATAGCCAAGGTTCTTTTGGGAAAATACTGATTGGATACCGACTTTCTACAAACCAAGGTAACACCTAATGTTTCACACGGATGAAGGAGTATCTTTCATGGCTAGTGCTGGATCTGAGCACACCGATATGAAACAATTGAATGGGGCCCTAAAACATTTGTTTTCCCAAATATATGTATAATTATGTTTTAAGCTTGAAGGAGGATTTCAGACCCGCGGTCATACAACCAATCGGGACGCGACCCGACAGAGGTTATCCGAACGGTCTTCACCATCACTAGGTGAAGATCCTAAGCCGTTAAGGAAGTCCGGTACTCTTTTTCTTCACCTTGGTTTTGTCCCAAGTGATTTCCTAAGGGAGGTTTTAACGAGGCCAAGGCACTTAGCGCATGGCCACGCATCTCCGGAAGTCGTGGCCATTTATATCCCTTTTATTTTCTAGCCTTTAAGTCTTTCTTATCTTGTTTGTACGGACATATCGTTTGTTGACCTGCGTCTTTTTGTGTTGACCCAAATATCTAGGGTTTTAAGCGCGCCTATAAAAGAGACTCTTATGTCTTTGTAAAGAGGTTAACCTCATTTTATAAAAGAACCAAGTGTCTTTTTTCCTCTCTTTGCGTGTGACTCGCATAAAAAACCTTAGCCACCGTCGAATCAGATTTACGGCGGCTAAGTCTGACCGTATCGTAAGGAGAGCCATCACTCACGTGTCGTCACTTCATCCCATTCCCTCTTTTCGTATCCATATAGCAACCATTCACTCGAAGGTTTCGGATCGATATCTATCCGAATCTTCTCCACCTTCGCAACCCGATTTTCGACTTCCTTACCTTTCCCGAACGATATGTTCATCCGGCAAACCCCACCTTGACTGTGTGACGCATCCATTTTTGGTATCAGAGCCAAAGATCCCCACGATTATATATATCCTTTCTAGTTTCCTTTGTTTTTCAGTTCTTTCAAAAGTTTTCGTCTTTTGCTTCGCCGTGTCTTTCCTTTTCGTCTTTCTTTTTGTATCTCTTAAAATTTTGAGTCTTTGTGTCTTTTAGGTTCTGTTGTTGCGTTTAAAGCTGGAGTCTTGCTTCGGTTTTGTTCTAGTGGCCTTGAAACCCACTCGTTCGAAGTTTTCTCCGTCATTTAGCCAATTTTTGAACCTTCGTGTTCTTCGCGATTTGCTTTCGGTGTTCATTACTTTGCTTGCTAGATCCATAAAGTGATTTTTCCAGTAGAGTTTAGGCTTTTCTCTGGTGTCCTTGAAACCACGTGTCACGACTCATGCTTACGACTCTGTACTCCTTGCCGTGTAGCTTGGTCGTTGGAAGCTTTTATCTCTTTCTCTCTCCAATCATTCACTGCTTTTGACCAATCATTAGATGTCATATATTTTCTTTTGAAAAGATTCCTTCTTATCCACTTACCGTTAGCATTCACGCACATGTATCGATTTTGAACAGGTGGAATGTGCAGGCCAGACGGTACGACTGCTGACCGAGACCCGCATCCCGTACGATCGCCAAACCGTACGTCCTCCGATCACCGACTTGTACGGCCGCGACTGAGGTTCGTACACCGCCGTCTGTACCACATCCTCCGGCGACCTTCCACCGCCAGACCTACTTTTCCGGAGACCTTTGCCGCCGTCCGTACTTTTTCCGGTACATTGGGATCTGTACGCTGTCGTCTGTACAATGGCGGCCCAAGACCCACCAATAGCACCGACTCCTCAACCTGAGATTGGAGCCGTTCTCATTCAAATCCAAGCGCAGCTGGGCCAGATCAATGAGCGACTCAACCGACTAGAGATCGTTCGTTCAGCCGCCCAACGAGCACCACCTTTTCCGTGACCCGAGAGTTCCACCACCTCCTGGCTAACAGTCAGACCAAGGACAAGTCGAGGATTATTCGTCCGAGGAAAATCCAGAATACCCAAGGTGGAGACAGCCACACCGATATTGTTAGACCCAACCTTGGGTTAATGAATTAATTTTGTGGCCCATAAGGCCCAATAAAAGAATTGTCAAGGGAGATCAAGTTGTTGAGAAAAAAGGAAAATATGCATCTTCTCAACCTAGCACCAAAACCTAGTGTGTTCCCCTATTTAAACCCACCAACACGGTGCCAAGCTTCTCCCTCTTATGAAATCTTCAAACTCGAGCCTCATACCAAGCATCTTCATTGCCGAAGTTAATTGATCAACCTAGAGTAGCCTCTAAGTGGTAAGAAATCCAGTCCGAACCATTATTTTTCTGGGTCCATAACTAATTGATATTTATCGCTTATTGATGATTTTGGTAGTTCTGGAAATATCTTTCTCTTACGTTTTTGTAGCTTCAAACGGGTCGTTGATCGGAGTAGTATTGAGAGAGTTACATTGAGTTTAAGGTAAGACATCAACACAATCTCTATTTCCAAACTTACAGATTCTGAGTTTTGTTCTAATTGTTGTGTTCGACTTGGCATATTTAGGGCGTTTTCTGACTAGATCTGGGCAAGGAAAGTCAGGTTTTTGTTGGACTTAGATAAAGGTAACATTCAGGAACGCAACAGAACCGCCGGACCATCGAATCTAGGTAAGATCTAATCTGTAATGTCGTTGCTTGGTCAACAAGAATCATCTGTTTTGTTGACCATATGAACCCTAGTTCTGTCTGGTTGCTTGTGTGTGAAGGTTTCTACTGTGAATGTTGTTGAATTTGTTTTTGGCTGTGTTTTTGAATCTGTCACCGGCCAATCTAGGTGAGGATATGATATGCGAGATTTTTAGTTTTAATTTAATATTAAACTCTTTTATTCTAGAAATTAAAAATATTTAATTAGAATATTTTTAATCATATATTAAATATTCTATAACTCTTAGATAATATTTTAGGGATTTTTGTGAATGTTTTTTTATTTTATTATGATAAACATACAACAAATAGACAACCAAATTACAAACTAGATACTCGGTCTAGCTTAACCAGAGCATCAACTTTATAATTTAACTGTCTAGGAATAACCGATAAAGAACATGAATAAAACCGTAGACTAAGCCTGCGAAACTCCTCCTGGTATGGTAAAAACGCCGACCACTCCTCGGGATGCTGGATTATAGAAAAGACTGTCTTGCAGTCCGTCGAGATCTCTACTGCCTGGATGTGTAACTCCACAAGCGCTCCCAAGACCATATTACTGCCTCGACCTCCGCATGAAGAGATGATAAACATCTATGAATGTTTGAAAATAGGCTAGTTGTTTGAATTATTATATAATATATAAATAATTAAAATATGTATTTGTTGAGGCATCTCATAAGAGGTGATATATTTAATGTTTTGATAAAAAGTAAGTAGATAAAGAATGAGTAAGTTAGTAAGTGACATGTCTCTTAAAAAGTGGTGACGCAGAGGAATTTGGCTACGGGCCGACTATCCCCGTGGAAAAGAGGCAATGATCTGGATATCTCTTAAAAAGTGGTGACGCGGAGGAATTGGGCTACGGGCCGACAATCCCCGTGGAAAAGAGACAATGGTCTAGAGTGAGCCGACGGGACCGCTTCAGCCCAAAAACCGTTGACGAGCTAGGGAGGATCGAGTTATGGACCGTGGTCGCCCAACCAAGGGGCTTTGAAGCCATCGTGGAGTATGGTTGAGCCGATGTGTGCGACGTTGGCTGCTACTAGCAGACCAACCTGAGTGGTACAACTTGTTGAAATACACAAGTTGCACATGATTGCTTTATATGCTTAGGATAGACGATGTTTAGTATTAAGTTAAAACTTTGAGCCTCAGTGGGCAGAAGTGATCTCCTCACTGAGTATTTATACTCACCCCTCCATTTTCCCCTTTTCCAGATCGGATCTAGGATCATGAGTAGTTGCAGAGTCTCCATTTTTATTGAAGTTATTTATTTGAGTTATTTATTTCGTAAGACATTTTCTTTGTTATTTTCTTTATTTTAATGATTTTTATGCGAGAGATTTTATGTAAGATTTTGGGACCATCTTAGTTATTAAATAAATATTGAATGTTTTGGCACGAAGTGACACGTGTCTCAAAGAGTCGGGAGACGGGTGTTACAAATTGGTATCAGAGCGGAGGTTAAAGCTAAGCCGGTTATGTCCCGGAAAGTTAAGTAGGACAAAAAAAGTTTTCAAATGGTGTGTTAAAATGATTTTTTTTTTTAGATTTTAAAAAAAATTGTCGCTAAAAGAAGAAAAAAAAATTATGGTTTTGTTTCCAAAATGATTTTCTAAAAAAGAGATAAGGGACTCTAGCGCTACACATAGCTTTGTGTGCATGTAGATAGCGAGGGGTTGGGATTCGCAAATTGTTTTTTTTAAAGAAGAGGAGGATTGAAACCGCATGTTCGGAATTAGTGGGGTCATCAAGTACCTATGGGGACGTTCATGTGACTATAGAATTGTAGCACTGCTGGGAAACTTTATTGAGCTGGAGCCAGGGACTGCTCCAATCTCGAGAGCTCCTTACCGTTTAGCCCCTTCAGAGATGGCAGAACTAAAGAAGCAGTTGGAGGAAAGGGTTCATTAGACCTAGTAGTTCACCATGGGGAACTCATGTATTGTTTGTGAAGAAGAAAGATGGCATCTTCAGACTTTGCATAGACTACCGAGGGGTAAATAAAGTGACCATCAAGAATAAGTATCCCCTACCTCGGATTGATGAGCGTCTTGGACCAGTTGCAAGGAGCGTCTTGGTTCTCAAAAATTGATTTGGCATCCGGTTATCATCAGATTGCTATCGCCGGAGATGACATCAAAAATACGGCCTTCAGAACACGTTACAGGCACTATGAGTTCACAGTGATGCCTTTTGGTTTGACGAATGCCCCTGCCACTTTTATGAAAATGATGAATAGCGTGTTTCGGGAATATCTGAACAAGTTTGTTATTGTGTTCATTGATGACATTCTGATATACTCTAGAAGTAAGGAAGAGCATGTTGAACACTTAAGGATTGTGTTGCAGACATTGCGGGAGCATCAATTATGTGCTAAGTTGAAGAAGTGCAGCTTTTGGCAGAAGAGAATTGGATTATTAGGGCACATTGTGACAGGAGAAGGAGTTGCAGTAGATCCAGAGAAGATTTGCACGATTTCAGATTTGCCTAGACCTAAGAGTGCTACTGAGGTACGCAGCTTTCTAGGGCTTGCAGGTTATTACCGGAAATTTGTGGAGTGATTCGCCAGCTTGGCCAAGCCATTGACACAACTAACGTGTAAGGAAGCACATTTTGAGTGGTCTAAAGCGTGCGAGCAAAGCTTTGAGAGTTTGAAAGAACATTTGACTAAGACGTCTGTGTTGGTACTACCGAGGGTAGGTGTACCATATGTGGTTTACATAGATGCGTCAAAAACTGGTCTTGGATGTGTTCTTATGCAAGAGGGTAAGGTGATTGCTTACGCCTCTAGACAGTTGAGGAAACATGAGGTCAACTATCCTACCCATGATTTGGAGCTTGCAGCTGTGGTCTTTGCTCTTAAGGTCTGGCGAGCATACTTGTATGGAGAAAAGGTACAATTGTTTACAGACCACAAAAGTCTAAAGTACATCTTTACTCAGGCAGACCTGAATCTTAAATAGAGGAGATGAGTGGAGTTGTTGGTGGAATACGATGTGGATATCGATTATCATCCGGGGAAAGCTAATCTGGTAGCAGATGCATTAAGCAGGAGAAGGAGCGATGCGTCAAGCACAAAGGAAGTGCAAGAGCTAGGAGTAATGTTATCTAACCTCAGAATTTGTGAAGTCTTTGTAGAGGATGACGTTTTAGGCCTCAAAGCAATAAACCAAGCAGATTTTTTGTGGAGGATTCGTGAGGCGCAAAAGAGTGATGCATACTTACTAAATTTAGTTGCGATTGGAGTTGTGGGTTTTGACACCACAAAGAATGGAACACATGTCTTCGGGGGTCGAGTTTATGTTCCTGATTACAAAGTTCTGAAGGGAGATATATTTAAGCAAGCACATCAGTCACATTTCTCTATTCATCCGGGTTCTACCAAGATGTATAAGGATCTGAAGCGGTATTACCACTGGAGCGGGATGAAACGAGATGTAGCAGATTGGGTGGCAAAATGCACGACTTGTCAGTTGGTGAAAGCAGAACACCAGGTTCCGAGTGGACTTCTTCAGAGTTTACCATTACCCGAATGGAAATGGGATATGGTGACTATGGATTTTGTTACTGGTCTTCCAAGGAAAGTAAATAAGGGAAACGCAATTTGGGTAATTGTAGACCGACTAACGAAGTCTGCCCATTTATTAACGATCAACAAGAAGGACACTGCTGAACGCTTAGCTCAGAGATATTTTGAAGAGATAGTTATATTGCATGGTGTTCCGGTGAGCATTGTCTCAAACAGAGATCCAAAGTTTTCATCACATTTTTGGGGTGCATTTCAGAAGGCTTTAGGGACTAAGGTGCAGATGAGTACCGCATATCACCCGCAGACAGATGGTCAATCTGAGAGGACGATTCAGACGTTGGAGGACATGCTTAGAGCTTGCATGTTGGATTGGAGAGGTCGTTGGGAACAATACTTACCATTAGCAGAGTTTGCGTATAATAATAGTTATCATGCAAGCATAGGCATGCCTCCATATGAGGCTTTTTATGGACGACCTTGTCGCACTCCACTTTGTTGGACAGAAGTGGGGGAGCGCCAAAACATGAAGCCTGCAATCATTAAGGAGACGAGGGGACATGTAGAGATCCATAAGAAGAGGTTAGCAAAAGCTCATGATCATCAAAAAAGTTATGTCTTTAAAAGGCGAAAGAGTTTGGAGTTTGAGGTAGGCGACTTAGTGTACCTGAAGATGAGAATGTTTAGAGGTGTGAACCGTAGGGCTAAGAGAGGGAAGCTGAAGCCAAGGTACATGGGACCATACCCCATTACTCAAAGAATTGGAGCTGTTGCATATCAGCTTGATCGACCTCCAGAGCTTGCAACATTTCATAATGTTTTCATGTGTTTGTGCTCAAGAAAATGATCAAGGAGCCAGAGCTCATTATCTCACAGCCACCAGAGGACTTGGAGTCTGATTTGTCGGTTTAAGGGAAACTGGTATCAATTGTAGATCGGAGAGAGGTTAGCTCTATCAGCAAGAAAAGTAAGACGGTTCAGGTTCGCTGGGAGAGAGATGGTATTCAAGAATTAACATGGGAGTCAGAAAAGGAGATGAGAAAAGATTATCCAGAGCTTTTCAAGGAAGAGAGTATGGACATACCAAATTCGGGAACGAATTCTTAAGAGTAGGGGAGAAATGTGAGACCCAACCTTGGGTTAATGAATTAATTTTGTGGCCTATAAGGCCCAATAAAAGAATTGTCAAGGGAGATCAAGTTGAAAAAAAAAAAGGAAAATATGCATCTTCTCAACCTAACACCAAAACCTAGTGTGTTCCTCTATTTATACCCACCAACATGGTGCCGCCTAAGCTTCTTCCTCTTATGAAATCTTCAAACTCGAGCCTCATACTAAATATCTTCATTACCGAAGTTGATTGATCAACCTAGAGCAGTCTCCAAGTGGTAAGAGATCCAGTCCGAACCACTATCTAATATTCATCGCCTATTGATGATTTTGGTAGTTCTGGAAAGATCTTTCTCTCAAGTTTCTGTAGCTTCAAACGGATCGTTGATTGGAGTAGTATTGAGAGAGTTACATTAAGTTTACGGTAAGACATCAACTCATTCTATATTAGATTGAGTTTTGTTCTAATTGTTGTGTTCGACTTGGCATATTTGGGTTCGTTTTCTGACTAGATCTGTGCAAGAAAAGTCAGGTTTCTGTTGGATTTAGATAAAGGGAACATTCAGGAACGCAAAAAAACCGCCAGACCTTCGAATCTAGGTAAGATCTAATCTGTAATGTCGTTGCTTGGTCAGCAAGAATCATCTAATTTGTTGACTGATGAACCCTAGTTCTGTCTGGTTGCTTGTGTGTGAAGGTTTCTGTTGTGAAAGTTGTTGAATTTGTTTTTGGCTGCGTTTTTGAATCTGTCACCAGCTAATCTAGGTAAGGATGTGATATGCGAGACTTTTAGTTTTAATTTAATATTAAACTCTTTTATTCTAGAAATTAAAAATATTTAATTAGAATATTTTTAATCATATATTAAATATTATATAACTCTTAGATAATATTTTATGAATTTTTGTGAATATTTGGAAATAGGATAGTTGTTTGAATTATTATATAATATATATATAATTAAAATATGTATTTGTTGAGGCATCTCATAAGAGGTGATATATTTAATGTTTTGATGAAAAATAAGTAGATAAAGAATGATTAAATGAGTAAGTGACATGTCTCTTAAAAAGTGGTGACGCGGAAGAATTGGGCTACGGGCCGACAATCCCCATGGAAAAGAGACAATGGTCTAGATGTCTCTTAAAAAGTGGTGACGCGGAGGAATTGGGCTACGGGCCGACAATCCCAATGGAAAATAGACAATGGTCTGGAGTGAGCCGACGGGACCACTTCAGCCCAAAAACCGTTGACGAGCTAGGGAAGATCGAGTTATGGACCGTGGTCGCCCAACCAAGGGGCTCTGAAGCCATCGTGGAGTATGGTTGAGCCGATGTGTGCGACGTTGGCTGCTACTAGCATACCAACCTGAGTGGTACAACTTGTTAAAATACACAAGTTGCACATGATTGCTTTTTATGCTTAGGATAAACGATGTTTAATATTAAGTTAAAACTTTGAGCCTCAGTGGGCAGAAGTCATCTCCTCAGTGAGTATTTATACTCAACCCTCCATTTTTTTCCGTTTTTTCAGATCGGATCTAGGATTGTGAGTTGCTGCTGAGTCTCCTTTTTTCATTGAAGTTATTTATTTCAGTTATTTATTTCATAAGACATTTTCTTCGTTATTTTCTTTATTTTAATGATTTTTATTCGAGAGATTTTATGTAAGATTTTGGGACCATCTTAGTTATTAAATAAAGATTGAATGTTTTGGCACGAAGTGACACATGTCTTAAAGATTCAGGAGACGGATGTTACAAAGATAACAACCGACCCATGGGTCCCAACCAAACCGGGCCCTCGTATAAACTCACCGTTCCCACCTTTGCCGGGAAGGTGGATCTGGAAGCTTACTTACAATGGGAAGGACGCATGGATAAGGTGTTCTCTTGCTACTCCTACCCGGATCAACGCCAAGTCACATTTTCCGCCGCCCAACTCACGGATCATGCGCTTACTTGGTGGGACCGAGACGTGGATAATAGTAGGAGGAATTATGAACGCCCCGTACCCAATTGGACTGCCATGAAGGTCTTGATGAGGCGTCGGTACATTCCTCAATGTTATAGCCGAGATTTTCAAAGGCGGTTTAGGAGGCTCACACAAGGAACTAAGAGTGTCGAAAAATATTTTGAAGAATTTGAGCACCTAAGCAACCGGTTACAAGTCGAAGAAACTGAGAAAGCTTTAATGGCTCAATTCTTGGACGGTATGAATGAGAGGATCACAAGGAAGGTCGAGCGCAAAACATACCACAGTTTTGAAGAGATGTTGCACTTGGCCATCCAAGTGGAACAACAAATCAAGAGGAAGAACGCTAGCACCACTCGGACCCGGGGGCAAGGCCTTCCGAGCTGGACCCCGAACACGTCATCTTCCCATGGAACCAACCGTGGACCCGAGAAACAAAGGCTGTACACATCGACTCCCAATTCAAGCTGCGAGAGCCGAACAACAACCCACGCCTCGAGCCGAGCCCTTAACCCGCCGATGCAAGGACCAGGGACATCGAATGTTTCAAGTGTCGAGGGCGAGGCCACTATGCTCGTGACTGCCCAAATCAGCAGAATATGACCCTCACGGCCACAGGGGAGTATGAGTCCCAAGACGAGGCCGACGACCCGCAAGAACTCCCCAAGGATGTCGAGGTCGAGGAAACCATCGCCGAGCCGGAAGTTGGAGAACTTCTCATGATTCGCCGAATGCTTAGTGTAAGCCCATTACCGGAAGACTCCAACCAACACGATAACATCTTCCACACTCGGTGCATGGTAAGTGGGAAGGTGTGTGGCTTGATCATTGATGGGGGCTCATGCACCAATGTCGTGAGCTCCTACATGGTCAAGAAACTCTCTCTTGTAACCACACCCCACTCAAAACCCTATAAGCTTAAGTGGTTGAATAACAAATCTATGATCAATGTTTCCGAACAAGTTTCAGTCACATTCAATATAGGACCATACAAGGACCAAGTCATATGCGATGTAGTCCCAATGCAAGCTAGCCACCTACTGTTGGGTATGCCTTGGCAATTTGACAAGAAAACGTCTCATTGTGGTCATACCAATCAATACTATTTCACACATGACAATAAGCGTATTTGCCTAAAACTATTGCAAGTTAATGAATTGCAAACGAATATGACTAAGGACTCCCGAATACTAAAACGAACCTACTGATTAATGTTGGGGATGTTAAGAGGTCACTTAGTGACTCCACTTGTCATGCTTTACTAATGGTCTTTAAGGAGTTGTTGTCTATAGCTAGTGAAGACGCACCCGTCCGGGAAGCCATTAAGGAGTTCATAAGCCAATTTCAAGACGTGTTTCCCGAAGATTTGCCTCACGGCCTACCATCTATCCGAGGAATTGAACATAAAATTGACCTCTATCCGAGTTATTTTGATGACATCCTTATCTATAGCCGCGACCTAAAGAATCACTTGTCCCATCTTAAGGCGGTTTTGCCAACACTTCGAGAAGAAAAGCTATACACTAACTTTAAGAAGTGTGTTTTTTGGTACTAATGAACTTGTGTTTCTAGGTTTTGTTGTGAGTGCGCAGGACCTACGAGTGGATCAAGAGAAGATAAGAGCCATAGAGGAATGACCCACACCAACCACGGTAAGCCAAGTAAGAAGCTTCTACCGATGATTTGTCAAGGATTTTAGTACCATGAACGCGCCTCTCACCACCATCACCAAGAAGAGTGAAGAATTTGCATGGGGACCAGCCCAAGAGTCATCTTTCCGCGAGCTCAAGAGAAGGCTGACCCAAGCCCCTTTTCTTGTCTTACCCAACTTTAAGAAAACCTTCGAAGTGGAGTGTGATGCATCCGGCATCACATTAGGGCGGTCCTAACCCAAGGAGGCAAACATGTGGCCTATTTTAGTGAGAAATTACATGGTCCCACCTTGAATTACCCGACATATGACAAGGAACTCTATGCCTTGGTTCGGGCCATGGAAACTTGGCAACACTAGCTCCTACACCCAGAGTTTGTGATTCACACGGGCCATGAAACCTTGAAGCACCTCTGCGGCCAGACCAACCTCAAGAAACGGCACGCCAAATGGCTAGAGTTCATCGAGGCATTTTCCTAGGTAATCAAGTACAAGAAAGGCAAGGAAAATATTGTAGCCGACGCTTTATCAACGAGGTATGCATTGATCACTACTATAGAGGCAAGGGTATTAGGGTTTGAAGGAATCAAAGGAGCTTATGAGGTAGACCCGGAATTCGGAGAAAGCTATAGGGACCATGGAAAGGGAGTTCACTCTCGTTTCTATATTAATGACGGCTTTCTTTTCCGTGATAGTAGGTACTGTATACCCGATGGTTCAATCCGAACACTTTTAATGCAAGAATCCCATGGAGGTGGTTTAACCGGTCATTTTGGAGTCACCAAAACCTTGGAAGTTCTCAAAGAACACTTCTATTGACCCAAGATGAAACGCATGGTAGAGAAATTTGTGGGTCGATGCATCACTTGCCGGACCACCAAATCCATGTCGTGGCCCCACGGGTTATACAAACCCTTACCAATTCCGAATGGACCATGGGTTGACTTATCAATGGACTTTGTGCTTTGGTTGCCTAATTGCTATCGCAAGGATTCTATTTTTGTTGTTGTTGACATGTTTTCGAAGATGGCACACTTTATACCTTGCAACAAGCTCACGGATGCCACAGCCCTAGCCAACCTCTTCTTCCGAGAAGTGGTAAAACTACACGGGTTGCCCCGCAGCATAGTCTCCAATCGCGACATGAGGTTCCTTGGACACTTTTGGTGGACCCTATGGAGAAAGATGGGAACCAAATTACTCTACTCAACTGCATGCCACCCGCAATCCGATAGCCATACGGAGGTCGTGAACTAGACAGTAGGAGCTCTGATCCGGACCAACGTCGCGAGCAACCAAGGGAATTGGCTCGAATTACTCCCTCTCATGGAGTTCGCGTACAACCAGTCAGTTCATTCCGTAGCCAAGAAGTCCCCCTTTGAAGTGGCCTACAGTTTCAAACCTTTAATGTCTATGGACTTATTACTTTTACCGCCAAATGAAATAGAGTGCCAAGACGGGTTAACTAAGGCCGAGCTAATCAAGAAATTGCATGCCGAGGTTCGGGAAAATTTGGAAAGACAGACCGAGCAATATGCCTAAAAAGCCAACAAACACCGCAAGGCCATGATCTTCAAACCCGGCGATTGGGTTTGGTTACATTTGAGACCAGAACGGTTCCCGCAACACCGAAAAGACAAACTCAGCCCGCGAGGAGACGAGCCTTTTAAATTTATCGAAAGGATCAACGACAACGCCTACCGCCTCGAACTCCCCGGTACGTATCGGACCTCAACCTCTTTCAATGTAGCTGACTTAGTATCTTTTGATGTAGGTGATGATTATGAAGTTCTGAGTTCAGAACCTTCCCAAGGGGGAGGGAATAATGAATCTCGAACTATCAGAACGCATACGGATGACAGAATGGACGAGGGACTAACCCGCGGGACACAAAACGCTAGCCAAGTACCGACGATTGACCCACGGATCACTACTAGATCCAAGAAAGCTGCCCGAAAAGTTCAGACCCAATGCAACAATTACGCAGCCAAGTTCCTAGCGTTGTATGACCCGCGATCATACAACCAATCTGGACGCGACCCGACGGAGGTTATCTGAACGGTCTTCACCATCACTAGGTAAAGACCCTAAGCCGTTAAGGAAGTCTGGTACTCTTTTTCCTCACCTTGGTTTTGTCCCAAGTGGTTTCCCAAGGGAGGTTTTAACGAGGCCAAGGCACTTAGCGCATGGCCACGCATCTCCGTATGTCGTGGCCATTTCTATCCCTTTTATTTTCTAGCTGTTAAGTCTTTCTTATCTTGTTTGTACGGAAATATCGTTTGTTGACCCGCGTCTTTTTGTGTTGACCCAAATGTCTAGGTTTTAGCGCGCCTATAAAAGGGACTCTTATGTCTTTGTAAAGAGGTTAGTCTCATTTTTATAAAAGAACCAAGTATCTATTTTCCTCTCTTTGCGTGCGACTCGCATAGAAAACCTTAGCCACCGTCGAACCGGGCTCACGGCGGCTAAGTCTGACCGTATCGTGAGGAGAGTCATCACTCATGTGTCGTCACTTCATCACATTCATTCTTTTCGTATCCATATCGCAACCATTCACTCGGAGATTTCGGATCGAGATCTATCCGAATCTCCTCCACCTTTGCAACCCGATTTCCGACTTCCGTACCTTTCCTGAACGATATGTTCATCCGGCAAACTCCACCTTAACCGCGTGACGCATCAGCTGGTCTAGGAAGGATCTGGAGAGATCGAGAAGGCTAATTGTTACCGTTGATCGAATCCAACATCACGTCGCCGTTGATTGCGGAAAGTATGAACCTTCAAGCAACAATCATCGAAGCCAAAGAAAACGGATGGAGAAGATTAAAGATCGAATCTGATTGCCTTGGTTTAATCCAGGCAATTACAAAGCACGATCTTCACTTCTCACCAAATGTTTTAGTTGAAATTTTAATGAAAAACTGAATGTTGTTTGAAAAATATATATGATAAATGTTACAATATACTGTAGAATATTTATAATCAAATACATTTAGTTTTGTATAAAGTTGTGTAAAAATTTATAAAATGAAACAAATGTTTTTCCGTAATACATTTTATACATTGAAATAAAGGTAGTATTGTTTAATGTAAAGATATTTTCAATGGCATTGACATTTGATTGAAATTAGAAGTTACACAGAAATAGAGGAAAGATAGAATTTTAGAGTTGTGAATAAGATTATTGTGCCAAGAGAATAGCCTAATTGAGTTGCTCCTGATTAAGCTAGGTGTTATATGATGAGTTTAGATTTTATTGTTGTCGATCCAATGATTATTTATTGATAAAAAGAAAATCATTGCATTTGAGCGATTTATTCTCTTATTCTTTATGCAAGATGTCAAGACAGACTCACTCTAGGATTAACTTTATTTCCTATTAAACTGTGCACTCATCTACAAAGAATAAAACTCTCCATCACAAGAAAGAAAAAGGAGATTGAAGAAGAGAAGTATACATCTATATTTCTATGTAAAGAAGAAAACACATCCTCCTTAAATAGACAAAAACCGATTAAAGACTAATTCTCTTCACTCCCACTTTTCATCCTTAATTTGAGATTTAAGAAGAACATAAATCAAACTTTCACAATCATTGTAAAAGCCCAATTTAAGAAACATACCCAACAACAACCACTTCAGCTCCTATCCAAATGCCATTGGACCACCTCGATTGGGTTAACAAGCGATCTTCGAAACCACAAATAAATACTTTCATGACTATTATGGATGTCTTATAACATTATGAACTATCTAAATCCTAAACAAAGATTAATAGTGTGTCGTCCGAACTCAGTTTACGAATGCTTATTCTAAAACATATTTGTTAGAGGCTTATAGCTATGTTCATAGCCTGTAGTCGTATTCACAAGTGATATCATGTGGTGTGGATTAGATCATATGATGAATCAAACTAGAAACAATGCTTTAATCATATGAATGCTTTCCTAATCGTTTGTATGAAATGCCTAAACGGCTATAAAGTATAAACTATAATCTAGCATTACTTCGAGCATATTTTGAATTCACTCCTTAATAGATAAAGAATTTCCAATTCCATTAAAGTTCCTACTACATCTATAAACAAATAGAACACATAGTGTGAGTTCAAAGTTTCTAATAAAAACTAAAACATTCTATTTTCGTGTAACCAAATGAGAACTTAATTTCTGATGGAAATAAAATTCATAATCAACAGATTTACGCTTTATCTCAAACTGTATCTAACACCGCACTATTGACTGGTGAACTTTATCTTAATGTGCATATATAATGACATAAGTCATTTATCTCAAAATAAATAAATAAGTTTGTTTTATTTTTCCTCAGTATAGATATATCTATAAAGTTGAAGACATGGCTATCTTTCGTTCGTCACATTACATATTTGACATGAGAATCCTTCAAAATAATGATCTGTATGTGATCAAATTTATAGGACCCGGCTAAGCATTAATAGTGACTAAATTGGGCCGAAGATAAGCCCAAACACAGAGACACATGTACTAAGATGACAAAAATAACTAAAGTCTAATTTTAAGTCTTTTTTATTATCTTTAATTCAAAATATTTTTTTGCCTCAAAACAGATTGTCAAAATCTGATACAAGCAAGAACTCGTGAATCACCGACGAGACTCTCTTCTCCTCAACCTTCATCACTCACCCCCGTGCGCCGTCGGTGCTATCCCACGCCATTCTTCATTTTCCCAATTAATATTTATTTCTATTTAAAATTTGAATCATGCAATTAATTTTTTATTACATAATAGTACTTCCATAACTTGACACGGTTCGTCATGATATAGAACGTACATAAATATAATTAAAGAGTTAAACCAACATATATTACATGCATGGTTTGTTACATTCTCAAAAGGCCAAAAGGCAGAGAAAAAAAAAAGAGCAAATAGAAAAGAAAGAGGCATAAAATACAAAGTGAAAAACAAAAAAAAAGAAGCGAAATGTGATTATAAAGTGAACTAGGAATGACAGAAACATCCTCTAGCTATTATTACCTCACTTTCATCTTCGTAAATATAAGTATTACGTTTTCTCCCAAAACATTATTAAAGTTATCACTTCCTCGTAAAATGAAATATGGGAATAGAACTTTGATATATATCTATAAATGTCTTTAAAATTTAGTATAAAAATGTTTAAAATTTGATCAAAAAATAAATCTCTTGTGTTTCTGTGTCCCAAAATATTATATTCTTTAAATATCAAATAATATTTTCTGAAAAATATTAATTTTCTTCATAAATATAATATGTCTTATAGTATAAAATCTAAACAAATTATATAATAGAGTATTTGTTATTAAAGTTAAATTCAAAGGAAACAAATGATTCTTAACATAGTGGCTGGTGGTAGGTTCATATAAGACAACTCATATATTATATCTCCATATACATTATGTAGAAATTTGATTATTAGACCAACCAATTATAGTCTAATATAATTTGATGTCGAAAAAAATAATAAAAAGAAAATACAAAAAGTAAATTAAAAAGAAAAGAAAGATTTGACAATGGACATGTCTGGAAAAAGACAAAGATGGTTTTATTACTGTCTTAGATAATGTAAACTTAGGGGCGTAACAGTCATTTTACAAGCGAGAGCTCCTAGACTTGCTCTCTGAAGTACTACTTCTGCTAAAGTTGATCTCAACGGAACTAGCGATACGATTTTTCTTAAAAGCAACCCCTTCTTTTTTCTCTTTATTTCAATTTCACACCCTAAACTTTT
The DNA here is from genome assembly GCA_023374145.1 of Lepidium sativum. Lineage (NCBI taxonomy): Eukaryota > Viridiplantae > Streptophyta > Magnoliopsida > Brassicales > Brassicaceae > Lepidium > Lepidium sativum. Next base: position 4,183 of record JAKUCM010000049.1, on the reverse strand, counting down.
TGATTTCACACCTGAACCCCTACACTCTACTACACACTTCTTTATTTTTTCTCTTTCCTCTGTCACTATCCGTTGCAACACAAACGGCTCTCTCTCTCTCTCTCGATCGATCGATCGACATTTCTCCTTGGAAGCTTTCTTTCTCTCTTCACGAATCCCAATATGAGCCATTGGTGGTTATGGTTATGAATAATCCTGCAAACAACAATCCTTTTGCAGCGTCTTTAGCCATTGCTCCGCCGCTACATCCGCCGCAGCCCCACCGTCCTTCCACTTCCTGTGATCTTCACCCGGATGAGTGTTTCACCGGATTTTGTCCTTCTTGTTTATTTCAGCGTCTCTCTGTTATAGATATTACCGGAAATAACAACTCCGTTGCGTCTTCTTCTTCAAGGAAACCACCGTCAGCTCTTAAAGCAAGCTTCAAGCCTTCTTCTTCCTCATTCACTAGTCAAAATTGGAACATACCCGGATTGTTGTTCCCGGAACTTCGGAGAACGAAATCGTTTTCAGCTACAAAGAACGAAGCTTTTTCATTAGGTGCGGCGTTTGAGCCACAGAGAAGATCTTGTGATGTTAGGGTTAGGAACACATTGTGGTCTTTGTTTAACGAAGACGTTGAGCATAATTCTCAAACCAAAGAAGGTTTAAGTGAGATTGATCTCGAACGCATTAATTCCACCGTCAAGTCGCCTATTTTCGAGGAAGAAACAGAAATTGAATGTGAAAAGGACATTAATTGCGGAAATTTAAAGGAACCTAGAAGCGTTATCGACGAAATAGTCGAAGAAGAAGAAGAAGAAGAAATTGAGGAAGAGGAAACGGCCAAAGTGGGAGAGCAAATGGAGACAACGAAGAAGCCAAACAGAGCAGGGAGTTTCTGGTCGGCTGCATCAGTTTTCAGCAAGAAATTGCAGAAATGGAGACAAAAGCAAAAGCATAAGAAACATAGAACCGGGAATATCGGCTCCGGATCCGCTACGTTACCAGTGGATAAGCTAATTGGGAGGCAGCTAAGAGATACTCAGTCTGAAATCGCTGAGTATGGTTACGGTCGAAGATCGTGTGATACAGATCCACGGTTCTCAATTGACGGCGGAAGATTCTCCCTCGACGCCGGTAGGGTTTCAGTGGACGATCCTCGTTACTCTTTTGACGAGCCACGCGCTTCTTGGGATGGATATATAAGAACAGCTGCTGCTCCACCGCGAATGCCATCGATGTTATCTGTTGTGGAGGATTCACCGATTCGTAATCATGTTCTTCGTTCAGATACACAGATTTCGGTGGAAAAGCCACCACCTTCACCATCATCACCACAAGTAATGGATGAGATTGTACCTGGTGGATCTGTACAGACTCGTGAGTATTACTTAGACTCATCTTCACGGCGAAGGAAGAGCCTTGATCGTTCTAGTTCCACAAGGAAGAGCCTTGATCGTTGTAACTCCACCAGGAAGATATCTGCTGCTGTTGTGGCTGAAATCAATGCTTCAAACTCAAAAGACTTGATCTCACATTCGAATTCACAAAGAGATGATTGCTCTGTTGAGAACAACTTCGAGATAGGTGCCCGAGATAACAATGCAGGGACTTTAGATTGCAACAAGAAGGGGATTACGAAGAAATCTCGGCGATGGAGCTGGAACATATTTGGGTTGCTTCATCGGAAAAAGGAGAACAAATACGAGAAAGAAGAGAAACACAATGTGGATCGAATATTCTCAGGATTGTGGAATGTAGAAACGAGAAAGGGGTTTGATCCAAAGATGATGAGGAGCAATAGTAGTGTGAGTTGGAGAAGCTCTGGTACCACAGGAGGAGGTTTTCGACGAAACAGTGTGGATGGATACGTTAACGAGAAGAAGAAGAAGAAGAAGGAAAGTAAGATTGAGAATGGAATGCTCAAATTTAACTCGACGCCAAGTACAGGTAGGCGAAGAGGAAGCAATTCAATGACAGAGACAAACTGGCCGGTTCCAGCTTCACAACCATTTGGTAATAGAAATATTATGAACTTTTACTGACAACATTGTAATGGATTCTCGGCTTTTAGATCTAGTTAAAATAAGTGTGACGAGGTTGTATTTACAGAAAACGTTCAAAAGATTTTCATTTTTTTGTATCACTTCAATCTGATTCTTGTTTTGAGACTTAGTTACTCCATTTCTCCATTTCTAAAATTTCATTAATCCATATGTACACAGAGTTTTGAGTTGATTACCATGTGAGATTTCTGAGATACTAAGGCTTAAGCAACCAGTGGACAAAAGAAGGTTCGATTTCACAATATATCTGATTAATCATCCGAGATTATCGCATAACGCTTCAATTTGACCCTTTTTCTAAGTATAACTTTTATATTATGTTTCACTTCACAAATGAACAATAGATTTGGCCATCAAAAGTCAAAAAGTGACAATTATTTGTCTCTTTATCTTAAAGTTGAAAAGGACAGAAGCTTATAAGTAATTTGGTTGACAAAGCAAGAAAGTGTTAAGTCTCAAATCGTATACAACCAAAATGATCAAATTGTTGAGTAAATGCATCATTAGTTTGATTATTTATTTAAAAAACAACAGAACAAAAAAAAAGTTTACAAGGTAAGCAAATGGATGTCTAATGAGCAAAACAAGAGATAGAATACGAGCTTTGTAAAAATCAATTTATTCAAAGTCTTTTCCTCATCTAGGAACATGTTACAGATAATTGGAACATGTAAAGGAGACAAAATATAATTTTTAAGGAAACAAAAAGAACCAGTGGAAGCAGGATGAGTGCAAAATTATTTGATGTCATATGGAAAATAATAACTTTCTTGGGCCTTATGTGTATAGGAAAATAAATTTGGTATAAAGTCATTTCATCATTTTAGCAAAAGAATAATTGGCACAATAGTTTCTCATTGAGGTCAAGATTACAACTTGTATCACTTCACAATATGTTGGTTTAAAATTTGTTCCAAAAAAGAGTAAATTTTTAGAATTTGTTAAAGAATTGATGGTTTTTATAAGGAATCATACCGAGATGCTCAAGCTCTGGATAACCCAAGGTGTCGGAAAGAGAAGAGAAACGAGCGAGAGACTCAGCACCGGAAGAGGAAAAAGATGGTGACGTCGTAGAAGATATCTTTGTCCTCTGTGGACAGAGCTTTGGAGCTTTGGAGCTTTACCCAGAAAAAAGGGGAAACAAAGAAGAGAGAATAAAACAAAAGAAGAATCAGAACATATCTACCAAAAACATCTCCTGATGCCGGCGAAGACCGCCTACTCCGAAAGTATCAATATTAGTGGTGAAGTCTCTTGATTACTGGATCAGAGAGAAATATAATATAATGGTATTTTGATTGATTACTGCATGACTAAGATATATACTTGAGAGTTTAGATTCCCTTACATAATTATGTGGGTCAACTCATAATTAGGGTGATAATGTGAGTGGTTTATACAAAGAGATTATATAAATTGAATCATGATTATTTTGAGTGGTTTATTCAAAGAGATTTACAACGGGTATAGCCCAATATTTCGGGTCCAGAAGCCCATAAGTGTGTTTAGTTGCCCCATTAAACACTAACATACATAATCCAATTTTCAATGTCTATAATAAATACACATTATTTTTTATTTTGCTAAAAAGTCAATACACATTGTTGCAAAATAAAGAATAAAAAATGAGAAAAGTCGATATTTGCTTTTCATTGTAACGTTATTATCTTTTGGACTTTAGTGTTAATTTAAAAGAAATGTTACTTTCAAAATATGGTTGAAGAAAATGACAATAACAAATTAGAGAGATAATTGACAGTTTAACCATTTTTAACCACGACAACATAGCAAATCATCTGTTAAGTGGTTAACTGTATGACATGTCCGTGCAGTAAAACATACGACTAGACTACTAACCAATTTTGACCAGAAAATGTATTAGATCAATTAAGTTCGACTAAAACGGTGTCGTTTCAGTGATAAGCATTTCATATGTTAGCCTTAGCTCTGAAACAAACGTAAAAGAAGCTGTCTTTTGTTGGGTCATTGTTTACAACGACATGAAAGCCATTTCTCAACTATTTTTTGCACTCTTTGTTTCTAAGCATTCTAATCTCCAACCCATTATACAGCTTCTAACACAATTTTAACATATATATTTTGTGAATATGTTAATATTCATCTCTCTCTCTCTC
>JAKUCM010000048.1:0-26854 GCA_023374145.1 Lepidium sativum | reverse complement strand
TGTTTAATTCGTTTCTTACTAAGGGGGTAGATATCACTGTATCATGTTTCGTTTTGATTTATTACTATTTTAATAAGCATATCAGACATGGTTTTTTAAACATTTTTACAAGATTAATTAAATTATACACATGATTAACGAAAGAAAATGAAAAAAAAATTAGAGACATAATTCAACATCAAATCATCCAACATATATATGATATATCTCGTGGATATGATTGAACATGAATAAAGACCTAAGAGCACTTCTATTAGAAGTTCTAACAAAACGTTTTTTCTTTTTGTTAATATTGGACCACAAATGGCCGGCCCATTAGCCAAGTTCTTGTAAATGCAAGCGGGAAGACTCGATCTCAGGATATGCAAGTGCGCATGCCTCTTGTGGACTTACCACCTGCCACTAGGCTAAATGCCACTTGCAACAAAACGTTCTTAGATTAAATAAAAATATTAAAATAAAGAGAGAAAAAATAGAATCTCTTCTAAAATATGCTAAATAAGAATCGATTCTATTAATTTTAAGAACCTTTTCTTCCATTTTATTTGAATTTAATTAGTTAGATAAAATTATATAATAAATAATATTTTTTAGAAACTTTTAGAAATTTGTTACCTATTGGAGATGGTGTAAGAACATCTAGCTAGAGATTAAAAGTCTTGAGTAAGAGAGTTTATTATAATAGCAGATGAGCATAAATTTATATTACAAAGTCAACCAAAAGCAATCAATCACAAGTTTTCATTGCTATAGAAAGATAAATTATATATGTGTATTAGAGGATATATAAGATCTCAATTGTATGTCTATCTAATTCAGAAGAAAGATTTGTTTTGAGTTCATAATTTTTTGTTTTTAGAGATGTGTTAAATTGTGGTCAGCGTGTCTCTCGCAGCACATGATATTTAATCAACTCGACAGCGAAGATTAAGCTTTACTTCATTTCCATTCTTCATTACAATATTTATTTGTACTTAAAACTACTTCAAATCCTTTTGCTCTTTGTTCTGGTTTGTCTACTTATGACTTTTTGTTAAAACAACATAACCTAATGTATAATTTAAATATTCAAAATTTTTAATTATATCATACATGAATATATGACTTTTCGAATTAAATTTAGATAAAAAAAGTTTCATAAAAAACAATGAACTAAATATTTAACTATTTAACCAAAAAAATCTTTTTCTTGCTAATTGTAATTAAGTTTATGAAATTTTAGTTACATATATGTATGGGACAATTACAAAAATATCTTCTAAAGGGAAAGCATTTTTAGCATAATCCCTATTTTAAAAAAAAATAATTTTCATTATGAAAATAAATAAATATCCTCATATTATTATTATTTTGTTTTATATTTTCAAAAAACTTTTTTTCCGCCAACCGCTTTTTTGCCATTTTTTTAGCATTTAAAAGGTTTTATAAAATCTTATAAATAATAAATTTTAAATTATCTTATAAATTTTTATAAAATATCAATTTATATATTATTGTATAATACTTGAGGTATCCCAAAGAAAACTTAAACTTAGTTTTCTTAAATTAAAAATAATTTTTGTACTAAACTCTAGAATATTGAGTATTTGATTTGATTTTTTATTATTCTTTTGGCTTTATCGAATTTTATAAGATATATTATAAATTTTTATAAATAAATTAGGAAACCAGTTTCATAAAACCTAAATCTGATTTCCTTCTTAGTACAAAGACTCAATAGAAAGCTAAACTTAATTTATTTGGCTTTGTAAATAAGTTTATAAATCTATAGTACATTTATGTCCTCTAAGTTAATTTTTTGTAAAATAATTTATAAATATACTATTTATAAAATAACTTACAAAAATAAATTTTTATAAGATTTCTTATAAATTTTTTAAAAAACATTTGAGTCTAAACAAAAATATTTTGGCAGGGAAAAATATTTTGTGAAAAAGTTCAGAAAAAGAAATTTCATTAAAAAATTTAAGAGTATTTTTGTTATTTTCTATTAGTGAGGGACATTTTTTCCAAAAATAAAATTCATGGTGCATTTTTACAAAAGAGTACAAGGAAAAGGGTATTTCTAAAAATTCCTCTATATGTATTTCTAAATATCTAATTACGAAACAAATTTTCTCAATTTGGTAATTATGATGATCCAACTAATAATTTTGACATCACAGGTTTAAGTCTTTTCCATTATAAGAAATAGATTAAAAGTGATTTAAAAGAATATCTTTGAGTGTGAATCAGGTATTATCAATCCAATTCTTGACAACAAAGACACTAAATTACTAAGATCAAATGATTTAATAATTATTTATACAGTTTTTTTTTTACTATAATTCCATTTTAGAGAATCATATAGTTTCACATAAGATTACATGAAATTTGAAAGACTTTTTCTTTTTTTACTAGGAAGTTCAAAACCCATAAACCTCTAATCTTTTTAGGATATGATCCAAACAATTCAAATTTACTGTCCTTTGAAAATTCAGATTTCTCCCCACTGCCCCTTAATTCTATGACTTCTTCAATTACTCTAAAATATATTTTTAATCAAATTATCGACCTTAAATAATTTAAAAGAATTTAAAAAAATAAACTAGATCTCATCGATTAAATTATTTCTCAGGCTTATTTAGAGAGAGTTTCTTAAAATGAAATACGACCTAGAATTAGAATTTCAGGTGTTGTCTCTCTCCTCTTTTGACACCGACCAAAGAAGCTTAATCTTAAAGTATAGCTAGAAAACGTGATCCAGCTATATAATATGTTTTGCTCGTACTCGTACCATATTATTAAATAATTATGATTAAAAACATAACAATTATAACGAAACAGCGTAATTTCTGAAGCTCTAATAAACTGTAATGTGGCGAGTAGTTTGAAGGTTGAAAGGGCACATTCCATTTATAGAATGGCCATTATTAGTTCTTTTTTTTTTATTTTCTTTTTTCATTAGGGCATGTAATGAGTTTATATATATGACATAGGATGAGTTCCAAAAGCCTATAAATCCTGAATTTGCACGTGAAATTAATCAAACTCTTTAAAGCATCTTCTCTTCTTCCAATGCGTTGACGATGAAGGACACAAATTTAACAATAGAAGTTAACTTGACATTATTTTTTTTCTATAGAGAAGGAAGTTAAATGGGTTTTTAATTTTACATGTAATTTACCATATAATTTCGTCGATTTTCAGAAAGAATTTCGTATTTCTCTTGAGCTTGTTAATTTATTCTTTGTATATTATTTAAGATGGTTAGGTTCATTAACTAAAGATAAATTTAGATTTTGTACAATTGTCTTGAAAATATTACATAATGCTTATATTATGTCTGATTTTATATTAAGCTCTTGTTTGATTTCAAATCATATCCAAAGTTATATGATTAGATAAGAAATAAAACTATAAATCAATTATGGAAGACTAGCAGAAAACCATTAATAATGTTGCTAGTTTATGTCTTTTTATTTACATAATAAAATATTTAAGTTTAGTTGTGATTAATTAACTCCACTGATCGGACATAATCAGAGGAGTAGTCATCTTTTCAGATTTACCAGAAAGACTTTCAGGTTGTCTTCGCTTTTTTGCTATCTATTTTTCTTCGTATAATCTTACGATCTCTAAACCATAAGGTTAATGTTCTCGCCCATTTCAGTCAAAGAAACCAACTAATAATTTAGGACTGTAACTTTGTTCTCACATCATATCAGTTTCTATATACTATCTAGTTGACAAAAAAAAAATTCCACTGAATTATGGAAAACTTTTTTGTTAATACAAGTTGTGAATTATTTTTGAAAAAAGATAATGGGTTTTTGGCTATAAAGAAAATTTCAGTAGTAAATTTAAATCCTTACGACTTTTACCTTAATGCATAATTAAAACAATAACATTCCTCGAGTGAATTTGTTTAATGAGTATTATAGTTTAGATATTGGTAAGATATAGTAAGCTTAGACTATCTCATTTAGCTAATGAAAGTTTAAAGACATAATAAGTTCAATTTGAAAGAGTACGAAACTTACGACTGTATTGAAATAGATATGTTGCACTATATTCCTTAATTTTCACGAACTTTAATAATATCGTGCATACGTTGCGTTGTTATTCCAAGTACATAACTAACTTTCCCTAAAAAGCTAATTATACCTCTTGCACTTCTAATCGGTCACTTTTTTAATGTATTTTAAAACGAAAACTAGTTAAGACACTAATTAAGTTGCTGGTTTTAACGTGTCTGATCAATACAATACAAATTAAAATTTGGTCGCTCTACGTCATACAGATTCGTTATTCTATGTTACAACTTGGTACTTAAATCCTAAGTTGTCAGCATTTTAATATCACTTATGATGATAACCTCCACTATCGACTTATTAAGGTTATTTTCCTTTTCGCAATTTGCAATTTCATTAGAGATCATTACCTTAATCTAATAATTGATCCCCCACGAATATGCTTAATGATTGTAATTAGCGTCACAAAACTTATTTAGATGGTCCTATGCAGAGACATGCCTAATGAATAAAACAAAAGCATTTACTTTGGCCTCCTTCATATAAATATATTTTCAGACTCTAAATATTTTTAATATTTATATATTATAATGATTTAATCTTGTATTATAGAAATAATCAATTCTTTTTATATTTGTATGTTTTTTCATAATTTGATTATATTTAGATAAAATTCAGTTATTTGAGAATTATGGTAAATTTATTTTCACTTGTCTTTCTTAAAAATAATAATTTAAAATTGATTAAATCTTATTTGTGATTAGCTATATTACAAAAATGGTTTAGTTATCTTTTAAGCCAAAATTTTCTTTCAAAAGCACCCTTTTGCTGTTATTCAATTTTTTTAAAAATGTCATTTTGAAGGAAAGAAATTTTCAAAAAGACATATTTTCAAATTACTCTTATATGTTAGAAAAAATTTTGTGAAAGAAGTTTATCAAAACTATATAAAAATTAGATTATAACAGAAAAATATGTTTTATTTATGTATATTATTTTAAAAATAGACTGTATTTATATTATAAATTATATATGTTAAATATTGTTTTAGTTGTCTTAAGGCTCTGTAACTTTAAGCACGACACTGGTCCATGACCTGTACCAAAATTAACCACTTTTATACAAACCTCTAGTTGCATGTATTATATAATGGGTTGATTTTTTTTTTTATCTTCCCTAGTCCACAATCTATTCAAGTAAAATAAAAGTTTTTGCGTCCCATTGATTATATTCACTGAGTATATTCTATTTTTTAATTTTTGGAAGTGTGGTCCTAAGTTCAATTAGTAATCAGGATTAAAAATGATAATATAGCAGACTAAAGAAGATAAAGATACTATAAGCTACAGAATATTCTCAATTAACCACATTTAATTGAGGTTACTGCAATCTACATCTATCTATATTAACACTAACTCTAGCATTTTTATTTTATTTTTACAACCAAATTTAGATGAGTTAAATAATTGGGCTAAAGGCCTAAGAGTAGTTTTTCGCCCATATAAACGGGCCTAGAAACTTTAGTTGGTTTCCAATTTTGATCTCATAGTTAATTCTAAGCCCAAATACGAATCTAATATTCAAAGTTTATACTGTTTATTGATCTTTTATTTAGTTTCAAAAAAGTTTTTCAAAAAAAATATTCAGAAATTGTTCTTTTAATTTTCAGAAAGTTTATATTCAAATTTTCAGTAATTTTTCATATTTTACATGAAATCTAGTAACCTAATACAAAAAGTATCATTTTATCCCATGATGTGATTTTATGATATTTTATTACTAAATATATCTGTACAACTGTACAAGTAAAAGATATTAACTGAAATAGTAGTAATAATAGAAACAAACATGAATAAAAATAGTCAAAACTATTCCTATCAGAATTTGATTCGAGCAGAATATGTGATATTATTTGAAATTTATGGAACTTAAGTTATAAATTAGATTCTCAAATTGGAATGGATTGAACAAAGTCTTTTTTTTTTATGTGGATTGAACTAAAGTACAAATAGCTTTTAGCGTAGTAGTCGGTAGTATATCCATTTCAAGTAGCTTATTTGTACAACTAAAGATTGAGTCATTCCGTTTATCTTATGTAGAAATTTGATTATTGAACTGAGTAGTTGTGGTCCAATATAACATGCCGTTGATAAAAAAAAAACTAAAATCCAAAACACAAAACATTAACGTGAGAAGGAAAAGAAAAAGTTGAGTTGTCCGAAGCAGAAACACGTGCAATCGCTAAGAATCGGCCGTTAACTTTCTTTTGCCATAATAGCAAACGGCGTTCGTCTATTTATAACATAAAATACCAAAACTACCCTTTCACTCTCCTTGTCATCGAGTATATAAAATGTTAGTAAAGCATATAAATTCATCAGCTTTATTCCAAGTTTTATATGTATTAATCCCACCACTGGTTCATTCGTGCATTTTTTTACCCAATTATATATATTTTTAATTATTATTAAAATTAAAATGCAAATCACAGCTCAAATATACTACCAATTCTGCTAAAATGTGGCCGGATTTCCAATGTGCAATTTCATCATCCATAGCTTATAGATTGAGTTTATAGCTTTGACCTGACTCTTTCTTTTCTCTTTCTCTCTTTTTAATCTATTCTGTCTTAATGATTTCTTGATTCTTTGTGTCTGATTTGTTGAAATCATCGGCATCTAAATTCGGTTTTGTCTGAAATTTCTATCCTTTATTGGGTTTATTGCAGATCTTCAATCGATTTTGCTTGACGAATTTATAAAGGATTCGAGGGGTTATTCTTCGATAACAAGTGGTGAGATTAGTTGATTGGCTTATCGAGTTTTTTGGGATCCAATGAATTATTCTGTGGGTATTGAATTTATTTGTCGATCCGTAAATGGTTTGCATGTTTCTACTTTGTGAATTGTTTTTTTGATCTATTGCGATTTCGACCAACGAAAATCTGTTTTTGTGGATTCTAATGATTGGTTTTGCCGAATTAGAAAATTTAGTTAACAGATTATCCTCATAAATGATGTCAAGTCTTAATCTTTAGTGGTAAAGGATTGTACTTTATCTTATTGACGGCGATGATCTGTTTGACAGATATGTTCTTGGATCATTGATGTGATTTGATAAATCCCATGAATCCAAAAGAAGAAGATTTTGTTGATTGTCATTACTGTCTCTTTCTCCTTTTGTTTATGGTATGATTTGATTAATGGAGTGATGATTGTTTTTCTTAGCATCCATCATGTTGGAAGCTCCGAGTTATCTAGTGTCAAGAGATTTACCATCTTCATGTGAGGAAGAGAGCAAGTGGACTTATAACGCACACTGTGTGCTGCAGCTCTCGCTGAGAAAACGTTTGTTGGATGATGCCAATGAAGAAGGAAGTTCAGCTAAGAAAATGTTACGGGTTGATCATGGAAGCAGAAATGAGTCCAAGAAGATTACAGATATTATTCTTCTTACCAACACCTATCAGAGGTCTAATCAAAGTCAACAAAGTGATCAACAGAGTTCACCTATAACTCAGCTTGACCAAAACGCACTTCTCAATTGCTTAGCTCACTGCTCGTTATCTGATTTCGGGTCCATCGCCTCAACAAATAAAACCTTCCGCTCGCTCATTAAAGACAGTGAGTTGTATAGGCTGAGACGGGCAAAGGGTATTGTGGAGCATTGGATATATTTTTCTTGCAGGCTCTTGGAATGGGAAGCTTATGATCCAAACGGAGATCGCTGGTTACGTGTACCAAAAATGACATTCAACGAGTGTTTTATGTGTTCTGACAAAGAATCTCTGGCGGTTGGTACAGAGCTTCTCGTTTTTGGTAAAGAAATCATGTCTCATGTGATTTACCGATATAGTATCCTGACCAATACATGGACATCGGGTATGGAAATGAATGTCCCGAGGTGCTTGTTTGGATCAGCGAGTCTGGGTGAGATCGCGGTTATAGCTGGAGGATGTGATCCACGAGGGCGGATATTAAGCTCCGCAGAGCTTTATAACTCGGAAACTGGGGAATGGACGGTAATCCCCAGCATGAATAAGGCAAGGAAAATGTGCTCGAGCGTCTTTATGGATGGAAATTTTTATGTTATTGGAGGTATAGGCGAGGGAAACTCGAAGATGCTAATGTGCGGTGAAGTGTATGATCTGAAGAAGAGGACATGGACATTGATACCTAACATGTTACCTGAAAGGAGCAGTGGAATTGGAGGAGATCAAGGGAAAGAGGTTGCTGCTGCAACAGCGGCTTCAGAGGCGCCACCACTTGTTGCTGTTGTGAAAGACGAGCTATATGCTGCGAATTATGCTCAACAGGAGGTCAGGAAGTACGATAAAAGGCGTAATGTATGGAATAAAGTGGGGAATCTGCCAGAGAGAGCTTCTTCGATGAATGGTTGGGGAATGGCGTTCAGGGCTTGTGGGGATCAGTTAGTGGTGGTTGGAGGGCCTAGGGCAATAGGAGGAGGATTCATAGAGATCAATTCTTGTGTTCCAGGGGAAGGAACTCAACTGCATTGGAGAGTTCTTGCTTCAAAGCCATCTGGAAACTTTGTGTATAATTGTGCCGTGATGGGATGTTGATGAAGACTTGAGAGAGCCATTTCAAAGTTATTGACTTTTTTATCAAAGCTTTTTTTGTGTTTCTTGTTTGGTCTTAACAATTTGGGGGGGGATTGGGGTCAATAGAGTCTCTGTTTTCATCTTGTTTTTTGTGGGATCATTGTGTTGTTCAGGCATACTCTGGAACTAAAAAGTTTCAATAAATTTGAAATAGATTAAGATCAAACATCATGTTGTCTTGTCTCTCAACATTGTTAATTTGTAACTTGATTCCATATTTAGCACTTCTTTTTATAATAAGTTCTAAAAAACGAGTGGATTTTGAGTTATGAATCGGATTGAAACATGTCAATTGTTACTTATCTTTTTCTTTTGGTCGGATGTCAATCTTTACTTGTTTTGGCAAAACAAATTTTGATTCTTTTTGATCTAATGACACGATAGATATGGAGAAACAATGGCTTAAATCTTCAGTCTTAATTATAACACGAAATGATTAGTTAGTAATGCACTTGGTGGAAAGTTTGATTAAAGGAAATAAGGAATATAGAAAAGGTTAGATTCAAAGCCTCAAATGGGAGCATAAAGCATCTTCATTTAATTATCAGTTATTTTACAAGAGAGAGATCTACAGAAAAGGAAACAAAAATAAACAACAGTAAAGACGAGAAATCGCCTCACACATTGTAAAATTTCAAAGCTTTCAAAGTTTAGTACTGAAAACCTTCACCATACATCGTTTCATAATCTTCATGTACATATCTTCTTGATTTATGAGCCTACACATAGCATGAAATATAAGTAAACAACAATCAGTGTTTGTGAATGAGAAGAAGAGATATACAGAGGAAGAAATCACAGACCTTGCTTAAGATCTTCTCAAAAGCATCAGGTCCATTCTCTGCAATGTATTTCTCAGCAGCTGTTAACACATCGTCTGGCTTTCTGAAGATATCCATCTTCTTTGGCACATACCAAATGTTAATGCTTCGTGGGTTAACAAACACAGGTCTCACAACATGTTCATATACATAAGCAGCACCACTGAAGTAAGGAATAGCAAGCCAGCAAGTCAAGATCAGCTTTGTGTATGACCATATCGGTAACCTGATTATAAATAACAACATTGTCAGATACAAAAAGATATGAAGACTTGGATTTACTTATTGTTGGTAATGGCTAATGGGATTCAACCAACTTACCATTCGATGAGTTTGGCGAATGTGAGCTCAAAGAGTGTAAGTAATGAGTAAAGGACCCAATATGTGAGCCATTGTTTGTCATCAGCGTGAGATTGAGTTTCAATTGCTTGAACTGAGGCATATCTAGCCATTGAAACAGTCAGAAGAGATATAAACCATTAGATCAAAGCTCATGGTTATATAATCTGCAAAACCTTACTCAAGTCTAAAGGTTTTGCTCTGCAAATTTTGATTTTCATGAAAATTGATTTGACTTACAGAGGATAAACGAGACTAACAACAGGCCTGCAAAAATTCACCACCAGTAATTGCAATTAGTTCTTCTACTAGTAAGCTAAAACTCAAAACCATACATTCCAAAAGATGAATAATTTATAGGAATCAATCAACATTGAGAAAATTCGCAAGTTGATGTCAAAAACAGAAACTAAGGAAGCTAATTGGCCAAAAGGAAGGAGACTTAAGTCAAAAGGAAGAAACTTTGAGAGATTTGCGCCTCGAATGGAGACGATGGAGCAAAATCAAAAGAAAAGAAGAGGACTTTAGTTTAAATTGAAGAAAGAAAAATTACCCAGCAAGAACATCGAAGTTCCTGAGTAGAACCTTGAGGAAATTTCCAGCTCCAGATCCCATAACCAAGCTTAATTTTGGCTCTGAATCTGATTCTTCCTCCACTGAAACACTTCTCACTGGAGTCTGGAGAGGAGAGAGAGAAAGAGAGATCGAATAATTGTGTGGTAGACCTGACGAAAGTTTTTTGAATAATGTTACAAAAAGCGTGACCACGAGATGAACAGAAAAGTAACCATTATAGTTTGGAATAACCGAAGCTTTTAGGAAATTGTTGCCAAAAAGAAGAATATGGAAATTAGCTATTTAAATGTTGACACAAGAAATAAAGTAACCATCTTTTTCTTTGGGTAAAGAAGATTGGCTTATTAAAAATCCGTATTTGAGAATTTTGCTACAGAAAGAAAAACAATATTCGGTATATATGGAAGTTATCCACATAAAACTACCATTCTTTCCTCTTTTGACATTCGCATTATACATATAGATAACTAGCTTTTGTTGTTTCCATGTTAATAATTTTTATAAATTAATAAAAAATATAATTTCGATATAATCAAAATATTATTGATTTATAGAGATTTAACGGTACAAACGACATGGAAGCAATGTGATAAGTTTAAGGAAAATACATGAAGATGACATAATGGTTTTCTTATCTAAAGATTATTAGTTGCAATCCGGTAAGCATTAGTTGTTTGCGCAACCGAATGGGAACGATCGAATCTTCATTCTTCCTCCCAGAGCGAGCGCCAGAAGATCAATCTCTTCTACATACCAAAGCTCTGATATTGTTGCCTGTATCAATACAAACATTTACTCAGTTCTTATAACATTGATGCTAAAAAAAACTTCAGTTTTGTTGTAAGTTTACCTTGAATCCTCGGATTTGGTTGTTTAGTCGTGTGACCAACTCCTGGAGAAGGTGGAGATGGTCGTCAGAACCTGCCTAGTTTATAATTAAACCATTCACTAAGTCATGGAGATTCTGGAACATTTGGATTCTGAGTTTCTCGACAGAAAAAACATAAGTGGAACTTGCCTCAGTTGATGGAGATGTTGGAGGACCAAGCAGCCTTGCTAATGATGTATGAAGAATTGCAGCATCATACTGATACACAAATCAACACAAGTATCAGAAAAGTTATTCAAGTTCATAGGAGATGTATACAGTTCATGAAACAGATGTTACAAGTTGCTTCTCTGGTGCACGTGGAAGGACAGATCTCAGTTTCAAGCGGATACTTATGGGGTCAGCTCCAGAAGTAACCTAGTGAAAAAACCAAAAAGGCTATAAGTCCCAGATATCTGATTTGGACATTTCGAAAGCAGTTGTTTCAGGAATAAAGATATAATCAAAGATGTATAGCTTTCTTTCATTGAGAATGAAGTTCCTGAAAGTATTATAATCGATACAAAACCAGAGCATTTGTTGAGGAAAGTGAAAGCAACATATTTACCTTCCAGCATCCAAGAAGAACCCCAGTTGAGGTTAAGAGAACTCTATCCAAGATAATCTCCAAAGGGCAAAGTTCACTAACAACTACTTTAACGGCAGCTGTTTCTGCTTCAACCTGATCATGGAAAAGAGACTCATAGACTAGATCTTCACAAGTTTTAAGTTCTCGGGGTTGGCGATGATGTCAATTTTAAAGTGAAGGTACCTCATCTTCGGTAGCTGGTACAGAGACAATGTGATGCGACGCATGAAACATACTGAAGTGGTACATTTTAGAGTCCTGAAACCATATTGCTAAAAGAACCAACCCACCGTAAGAGGAAGAAAATACAATTACCAGCATTTGTGGTAATTAGTATTATTGTAATAAAGTTCAAGTATTGTTGAAAATAAATAAAGCAGCAGCCTTACTATTTTCAAAATAAGGACTGAACACATTTTTTACGGCTTCCCTGCAATTTGAAGACATAAAAAAAACAACTTTTAGAAATCAAATATTATATTAAGACAGATTGAATTTTCTTTGAGAATGGAGAAGTTACACACTCACGAGACTGGGACAGAGTATTTTGTGCTGAGATGTAATACATTAGCTCGCACGGGGGGATTTGCAGCCTGTTTACGAGCAAATCAAATATTTTATAGAATCAATATAGTAATTAGATATCACAAAAATCAACGATGTAAGCTATACAAAACGACTAATCCATTCTAACAATAATTAAAGTAAAGATATTACATTCTACCTTCAGGACAGGTGATATCTTTCCATCTTTCAATGTAAAAAGATCTGAAAGTGACAATGACTGAGATGTCTCGCCTTGTTTAAGGAAAACTGGTCCCTTTTCCTCTATATCTCGTGCCATTTTATCGTACAGCTTCGTGCTTTGCTCCACATAGATGTCAAAAGGATCTGAAATATACCAAGACTTATCATATACTATGTGATTAACTATCTACTTCAGATACAATCATGATTACAGCTAAAGAAAGAAAATTTAAAGAGATGATTAACAAAAGGCACTAGAATAGATCCCCAAATCAAGCATTGGCCTTTGCATCAGATTTTTACTTTCATGTTTTGCATTTGAGTCAATATATTACATTCTTTCTAAGAAATTTTAACAAACATGCAAATTAGGAGGTTGCTTTCATGATTCATCAACCTAGACCGATGTTGAGTGCTCCTTAAGTTCAGGATAAACAAATCAAGAGTGGTGATTTAGGTATCCTATTTGATCCCTGACCATGAAGTTCCGCTTAAGATCCAAATGCAAACTCAAATTCTGGAGTACAGAAACAGAGACATATCTTCGAAAAACATGTGATTTAAAAACTAGTTCTTTACGCAACCCTATAAACACTCAGTGCTGATGAATCCTTCTGTTAGCAAGTCAACATCAATTATGCATTTTACGAAACTCAAAAAAGCATCAACTCGTCCGATTAAAGGAATATTGTATAGCTAATTAATCAGATCGAGATTAAAAACAACAACCAAAACATCTAAGCAATTTGAAAGGTGTTTCATTTTGGGAAAAAGGGAAGAGATTTCGATGACAAATAAAACGAAAACTAAAAACAATGATTTTACCTGATGATGAAGATGAAGTTGATGGAGAGTTCCGAAGACCCATTTGGAAGAGAGAGTAGAAAACAGTGAGAGAGATAGTCCAGAATAACACAGCCTTTGTCCAATTCGGTGCCCTAATTGCAGACGTCGTCGCTGTCGCCATTTCTCCTTTTGTTCACTTCCCGAAAAAGCTATCATTTTCTAAGTTCACAGTGTCGCCATTAGCGTCAAGCTGTGTTCAGCTTCGGCATGATTATTTTCCACTTTATTTTTTTTTCTGTTAATTAATTTCGCATTTTTCTTTCGCAATCGTTTTAATTTTTTTCTAGGTCCATAATCCATATTTATTTATCCCACCAGATTTTAATTCTAGATAGTTTTTTTTTTGTCAGTAATTCTAGATATTTATGTAGTAGAGTTGAAATTTTTTTTAAAATTAGATCATAGATTGAATTAGTCGACAAACACAAAATGAAAAATGTGTGTGAGAGTATAAAGAGACCAAATCACGGCTCTTTCATACGCATATCAAAGTTGTGTTTCTCTAAACTTACGTAAGTAAATATCCTAACCATATAGCTTCTGAAAATTATAAAACTTTCTGTTTATATCTCATAGTTTGTGAAACATAAGTGTAAAGTTGATTGTTACAATATACATTACGCTTCTCTGTAATATATAGCAAAAATGGTTCTTTATCTAATGTCGTTAGTCACTATCGTCACCGCCACCATCATGCTTTATAACCGGTGGTGGAGATCCAACATACCACCGGGACCAAAACCACAGTTTCTCACAGGAAACCTCCATCAACTGAAACCACTTTGGACACATTCTTTCTCGGAGTGGTCACGATCTTATGGTCCCATCATCTCGGTGTGGATGGGATCACAGCTTACGGTAGTTGTCTCGAGCCCTGATTTAGCCAAACAAGTGTTGAGAGACAATGACCATCAATTGTCTAACCGACAGAGAATCACAAGGATGATTCAGACCGGTACTGATCTCGTTTGGTCTGATTACACTCCACATTATGTGAAACTCAAGAAACTATGTACTCTCGAGCTTTTTTCTCTGAAAAGCATAGAGAATTTCAGGTCGTTTAGAGAGATGGAAGCAAGATCGATGGTTATGTCGATTCTAAAGGACTTGATGAGTGATTCAGGCGATAATCAAGTGCCAAGACCAGTGGTTGTGAGGAAGTATCTAGCTGCGGTTGTTTTAAACACCATATCAAGATTACTGATTGGGAAAGAGTTCAGGGATGAGGAAGGAAAAGAGTTCAAATCGATAGTTGAGAATGAACATCTCCTTAGTGGCTCAGGGTCACCGCTGGTTCACGTCCGGTGGCTCAAATGGGTTTCGTCTTGGTTCATCACTGATAAGGAATTTTTAGTGCACAAGGATAGGAGAACTAAGTGGTTTAGAGGAGCTATAATGGAGGAGGAAAATGTACAAGTAGAGGAACACAGAGGCTTTGTTCGGAAATTGTTAGTATTAAAAGAGAAGAACGAGCTCAGCGAAGAGACGGTTGGGGGACTAGTCTGGAACATGTTAACCGCTGGTGCTGATACAACTGCGGTTGTTATCGAATGGGCTATGGCAGAGATGATCAAATGCCCAGCCGTGCAAGAAAAGGCACAACAGGAGCTTGATTCCGTGGTTGGATCCGAAAGGTTAATGTCTGAATCAGATATCCCAAATCTACCATATTTACACTGCGTTGTTAAAGAAGCTCTTCGGCTTCATCCGTCCACACCATTAATGCTTCCCCACAAAGCAAGCGAAACAGTTTGGATAGGTGGGTACAAGGTTCCTAAGGGAACAACTGTTTACGTCAATGTGCAGGCCATTGGGCGGGACCCTGCAAACTGGATAAAACCGGAAGAGTTTATACCAGAGCGGTTTCTTCAGGAGGAAACTGATGTTAAAGGTCGAGACTTCAGGGTTCTTCCCTTTGGATCTGGAAGACGCATGTGTCCAGCGGCACAGCTCAGCATTAACTTGATGACATTAGTGATGGGAAATTTGCTGCATTGCTTCTCATGGAGCTCCCCTATTCCTGGAGAGAGTATTGACATGAGCGAGAATCCTGGATTACTCTCTAACATGAGGACTCCATTGCAGGCTCTAGCTATCCCGAGAGCTGCCGCAAGGGTTATACCTTTACCTTTAAATAATTATAGATAAACAATCAGACACATATACGAGAATGAAAGACTCACCATTATGGAAACGAAGATGTAGCTATGTCAAACACAAGAGGCATGGCAAGATTTGCAACATGGCTGAAAATGGTTTCATTCGATTAAATGTAGCCATCTATATGTAAAATAAAACAGTATAAATTCACACTGAGAAAGTTGAATCTCATGATAAGGAATGCCAAAACTAAACCTTTATAACATAAATTTCACAAATCCTTTCAAGAAGCATACTAGCAATGTTCTTATGAATGGACTCCTATCATTCTAAGATATCACTAGCCCGTTCTTAAACACTTCATCCATAGAAAAATACTTTTTCTCCTAGGAAATCATCCCCCATCGTAAAGATCCGGGAGCTAGAAGAGTGACAGGGAAAAAAGTATCACTTACTCTCTTGACTGAACCAAGCCAAGACCACAAAAAAAGGAAACTTGGCAGATATTGTGTTTACCATACAACAAGCTTGAAAGTAAACGAATCAAGAAAAAATAGAAACTACTCACTTGGGTATTTCATCGAACAGTTAGTGTGCACCAGCGATTTTCAGCATAGTGAATACACATTCCCCGTAATCCACAGTGAAAGTAGCTTAGCCTACGTAACAGTATCTCTACTCTAGATTTACGTACGGATACAAGAATTGGACGGAAACGCCTTTGACAACATCATCGTCTTCTTCAACAAAGCGCAAGAGCGTGTTCATTATAATATTAACCGATTATCATGTGCGGGACTGAACCACACAATTCCTAAACCGACCTAAACCAATCTCGGTTCATTAACTAATAACCGATCATCTTCAAATTACACACATGTAGCTTGAGTTTTCATCGATTTGTAAGTCCAAGTTAATTGACAAAACCATAACTACCTTTCATTTATCATATCCATTTTTTTATAACATATGTCAAATTATGAACTTTGGATTCATGTCTGCAAGACATATATTGCTGTTTCAAAAAGTTCATAAATTGTAGATGAAAATGTCTTTCTTACAACAAATAAAGTTCCACACTAAGCCTTTCAATCAAATAGAAAATGCAAATTGTGTGAAAATGCAAAAAGTGAATTTATTCATGCATAATATCAAAATTACGTGCTATCTAAATAAAGCTTATTCAAAAACCATGACCAATAACATATTACAAAGATGATTTCGTGTATGTAAAAAAGAACTTCTAAGAAGCATCAAGCTTGTAATACTATATTTCTTCAACCAAAATGGATTTATTACTAAGTTCATTAATCATTATCATCATTGTCGCTTTCATGCAAAATCTACGACGTCGGAGATTCAACTTACTGCCGGGACTACCACTAGAGTTTCTGGTCGGAAACCTTTCTCAACTGAAACCACTATGGACGCAGTCTTTCTTAGAGTGGTCACAGACTTATGGTCCAATCATATCGGTGTGGTTAGGGTCACAGCTCGCTGTTGTGGTTTCTAACTCTGATTTAGCCAAACAAGTGTTGAGAGACAAAGACTACCTTCTGTGTAACCGGCACAGAACCGCGAGGATGACTCAAAGCGGCAGCGATCTTATCTGGTCTGATTACGGATCACATTATGTGAAACTGAGGAAATTTATGTGCTCTTGAGCTTTTTTTCTTTGAAAAGCATTGAGAGTTTCAGGACAATGAGAGAGATGGAAGTAAGATCAATGGTTAAGTCAATTTACAATGACTTGATGAGTGATGATCAGAAACTGGTGGTATTGAGAAATTATCTTGGTTCGGTTGCTTTGAAAATGGTTTCCAGATTAGTGATTGGGAAAGTGTTCGAACCTAAAGAAGCACAAGAGTTTAAGGCCATCATTGACAGGGAGACTCCTCGCTTACCCGGTGCAACCAAGCTGCTTGATTACACCATTTGGATTAAACGAGTGTCATCGTGGTTCACTAATGAGAAAGGGTACATGAAGCACATGGCTCGGAGAAATAATTAATTTAAACAAGCTGTAATGGATGAAGTGTATGGAGGAAGAGAGCAAGAGTGTTTTCTTCAGAGTTTGGTAGTCTTGAAAGAGAAGAATGAGCTGAGCGAGGAGAACGTAATGGGATTGGTCTGGAACATTTTAAGCGCAGGTGCTGACACAACTGCAATTACAATTGAATGGGCGATGGCAGAGATGATCAGATGCCCGACCATGCAAAAAAGGGCACGGAATGAGCTTGATTCCGTGGTTGGATCCGGACGGTTAATGTCTGATTCCGATATATCGAAACTGCCATATCTGCAATGCATAGTCAAAGAAACTCTCCGGCTTCACCCACCAACACCACTGATGCTTCCACACAAGACCAGTGACTCAGTTCAGATAGGTGGATATAAAGTTCCAAGGGGAACCACAGTTTATGTCAACGTGCAGGCAATTGGTCGAGGTTCTGCAAACTGGAGCAACCCAGATGAGTTTAGACCAGACCGGTTTCTCATGGAGGAAACTGATGTCAAAGGTCAAGTCTTTCGGGTTCTGCCATTCGGATCAGGAAGACGGGTCTGCCCAGCCGCACAACTTAGCATCAATATGATAACCTTAGCTTTGGGTAATTTGCTGCATTGCTTCTCGTGGACTTCCTCTACACCTCAAGAGCAAATCGACATGGCAGAGAGGCCTGGTTTAGCTTGTTACATGTTGACGCCATTGCAGGCTCTAGCTTCGGCCAGGCTGCCACAAGAGTTCCACCTTTAACTTTTCATTGCAACAGATTAAATTAATTAATCAAGATAAGATAACTAAGATTATGACTTGAGAGAAACAGAAGTAGCTATGGCAAGATATAGGACTTGGCTGATGAACGGTTCATACAACCAGAATGTCTATTATAGTAAATAAACTAAATATTCCAAAAGAGAAAGCTCAGTCTTGCTAAAATTTAGAACCTCATAACACAAACTTTACACATCTGTTATAGAAGCAAGCTAGCAATGTGTTATCTTCGGGCTCCCATCATTCCTCACCATCTTCCTCTTCATCATCTTCCTCTGCTTCAGAGTCTTCTTCTTTTCCCTGAAGAGATTTGTGGTTTTCAAACATATTTCAGGTTAGAAGATGGAGCTTACTAACACACAATACGGCTCATTATAACAATGTCCACATTACTTCTCAACTAATCAATGTATTTTGAAGAGCAATGAGATGTTTGTTTTACCTCTTCGTCATCATCACCATCATCATCTCCATCAAAGTCCTCTTCATCAGCCTCCTACATACATCAACAAAATCTTTGAGCAATTTTTCTTCCTCTACGGAAAAGAAAATTGAAACTGAACTGATAAGTAGACTACATTGTTGAAGTAGGTGAGAGGGTTAGACCACAGATCTTCCTTGATAATATCAGCAACCTGCTCCAAGATAAGATTCAAGAGTTCAAATTGGGCAGACAGTAGGAAAAGTGTATAATTTATCCCAAGTCAGAAAGTAGAATAGCATATACCTCATCATGAATCTCATCTCCAGCATCTTCCGCATGCTGAGCATCAGTAAACCAAGTAAAGAAACTGTAGAGAGTTGAGTGGAAAGTTGTTAATCAAATGCAATTACTAATAAGAGAGACTTTTTACATTTATATCAGGCGCATCATATATCCATGACCACGAGAATTTCATCTCAAGTTCTACAATCACCTAACGAGCTGAAGAATAATACCTCTCCTCTGGCAATGCACGTTTGTTTCCTTTCTTATCATCATGGTTCACTCCATTTGGCAAGCCCTTTATGATTGAGAAGCAAACATAGTTAAGAATAATGCCAAAGAAAGAAAAATAAAGTGACGAACTTATTATATTGCACAAGCAAGACATATATACATTTACCTTGCCCTCTTTCCATTTGATAGGAGTTGCTGTGATTTTCGTTGTTCCTTCTTCCAGGAAGGTAAACGTCTTAGTAAGTTTGCCATCCTCAAAGAAAGGGTTGGAATTGAAGTGCTGCGATTGATGGCCAATTTAACATGTCAATTAACAATACTCAATACTCTTTTTAGATTGATAGGGCAATACACTAATGATTTGGATAAAGAAACATACAAAAGTTATAGAGTATCCAGATTTCACATCTTTGGCATCCTCCACTTCAAGTGAGTTCAGGTACTTAAAAATCTGTAAAAGCATGGAAACCAAATTTAGAGGTAAAGACGATGAAGGTCCTATGGACAGTTATCTACTTATAACGATTCATTATAATTTGGGAAGTATGCGGAAAGATAAGTTCAACCTTTTGGTCTTCTTCCGTCAAGAGATCACCTAATGCAGGATGACTCAAAAACTGCAAAAAACATGGATGATCAATATGTAGAAGATCTTTTAAAGAGTAATAGAAAACTAACTAGAAAATATTACTTACAGCAGTCATCCAAAAGTCTGGAATTGATTGGATAACTTCGTTACGCTTGTCATAGACAGGTTTACGTATCACGTTATATTTTTGCTCCACTTCTAAGACTTCATCGCTGGCCTTTTCGTTAATCTAGAAACAGAGAGACCAATGAGTGAGAAGAAGAAAACACAACACTTTATAGTTGAATTCAATTCTAACTGTACTTATGAGTTGATGTATGCATTTGTTTGAGCTTTAATTTCTCACAAAATAATGACTTCCCACTAACTTCTATACAGATACTGGAGAAGCTAATTACAGACAGCAGTCACATGAATGAGTTTAATTATGCAGAAATCTCATTAATTGTTCTCAAATTGCATTGTACTAATACACTATCATCATTACTGAAGCAACAAGAAAAAAAGACATTTTTTCTCCTAAAATTCAGGAAATCATCAATTCAAGATATTCACTCCACGCATATTCATTCAAATCCAGGTACCGAAAAAAGAACACAACGTAAAAGTTGTAAAAGAGAAATTAAAATCGAAATTCATTCAGCTTAACCAAAATACAGAGCCCATGAATTCACTAGAAAAAAGGAGGAATCCAGAGAATTATAGCGAAAGAGATCCTTACCTTCTCGAGTTCGTCTTGAATCTCCTGAAGCTTCTCAATTGATAGAACAAGCTCTCCGTCGATCTGCTCCAAGTTTTCTTCTTCTACTTTCTCATCAATTTTCGCCTTCTTACTCTTGTCAGCGACCATTTTCACTTCACCTCCTTTTCTCTCTTTTTGAGATAACCCTAAATTATAAAGAAAGAGGGGATTTTGGTTCCTCCTCTTGCGTTCCGTTTCGAGAGAATCTGCTAAAACCCTAATTCCTGATGAAGTTTATGCTGGTGAAGTATAAGTGTGGGCAAAGGGACTTTAGGGTTTTGAGGGGTTTATGTGGACCAATCAGATTTCGCCAACCGAGGCAACGAAGGGTATATTTGTCAATTTACTAACCAACCTTTGGGTAGTTTGGAAAATTTCCCTTTACTTGCTTTTTTAAGTTATCCATTAAAATAGAGAATTTAATAAAAAGAGATTGATTCATTTAATTTTTCCTTTTTTGTCTCGAATTATTTATTAGTGATTTTCTTCAGAATCATTAAAACGTTATTGGTCGAAAATTATAAGAAAATATTGATGGTGATTCAGGATATTGACAACCACTCTGTTTTAAAGTTTTGTCTTCGGGAAATTTAAAAATTCATGGAGAAATAAAATAAAATAACAGAAATGTTGACAGTGGGATTTGAACCCACGCCCTTTCGGACCAGAACCTTAATCTGGCGCCTTAGACCAACTCGGCCATATCAACATTTTGCTAAACGCAATATTTACAAAACCTTTGTTAAGAATCTCTCCACTCGGTTCTTCGCCGGATTTAGTACTTCCGGCCCGTTGTAGCCGTCAAAGTTCGTCGCTTATTATTGATTTCTCACGTTGTATCTGGGTTTCTTTAATCTGGCTTTCCGATTTCGTATCTCTTCAATCATTTTTGTTTCTCTTCAGATTCCTCTACGGTTTACATAATAGACTTCACTCACGTCTCCGTATATGAAGGTCTCTGGGTTTTAGGAACTCAAAGTAACTTCCTTAGGTTACGGTTATTTTCCGTGATGGGTCCTCCTCCTCTGCTTCCGAAACATGTAACTGCAGTTATAAAATGTCAGAGGGATCCTATAAAAGCCCTGGAGATGTTCAATTCGATGAAAAAAGTGAATGGTTTCAAGCATACTTTATCAACTTACCGGAGCATCATCGAAAAGCTTGGCCTTTATGGAAAATTCGAGGCCATGGAACAGCTTTTATTGGATATGCGGCAGAATGTTTGTAACCATATGCTTGAAGGGGTTTATGTTGGGGCAATGAAGAATTATGGTCGGAAAGGGAAAGTTCAAGAAGCTGTAAATGTGTTTGAAAGAATGGATTTTTATGATTGTGAACCTACGGTTTTCTCTTATAATGCTATTATGAGTATATTGGTTGATAGTGGTTACTTTGATCAAGCTCATAAGGTGTATATGAGGATGAAGGACAAGGGAATCACGCCTGATGTGTACTCGTTTACAATTAGGATGAAGTCGTTTTGCAAGACGAGTCGGCCTCACGCTGCTTTGAGGCTTCTTAACAACATGTCTTCTCAAGGCTGTGAGATGAATGTGGTTGCCTATTGTACAGTTGTTGGTGGGTTTTACGAGGAGAATTTGAAGGTAGAGGCATATGAGTTGTTTGGGAAGATGCTTGAATCAGGTGTTTCTCTTTGTCTTAGTACGTTTAACAAGCTTTTACATGTTCTTTGCAAGAAAGGAGATGTTATTGAGTGTGAAAAACTACTGGATAAAGTTATCAAACGGGGTGTTTTACCGAATCTGTTTACTTATAACTTTTTTATACAAGGTCTTTGTCAGAAAGGTGAACTTGATGGGGCTGTCCGTATGGTAGGTTGTCTC
The DNA here is from genome assembly GCA_023374145.1 of Lepidium sativum. NCBI lineage: Eukaryota > Viridiplantae > Streptophyta > Magnoliopsida > Brassicales > Brassicaceae > Lepidium > Lepidium sativum. The sequence goes on along the minus strand of JAKUCM010000048.1, from coordinate 4,446 downwards.
ATAGATCAGGGACCAAAACCTGATGTCATCACGTATAACAATCTAATATGTGGTTTATGTAAGAATTCCAAATTTCAGGAGGCAGAAACTTATTTAGGCAGAATGATTGATCAAGGGCTTGAGCCTGATAGTTTTACCTATAACACACTCATAGCTGGATATTGCAAAGGTGGAATGGTGCAACTTGCAGAAAGGGTTCTAGGTAATGCTGTTTTGAATGGGTTTGTGCCTGACGAGTTTACATATCGCTCCTTAATTGACGGATTGTGCCACGAAGGTGACACAAATCGTGCCTTAGCTTTATTTAATGAGGCCTTAGGGAAAGGAATAAAGCCTAACGTTATTCTTTACAACACACTGATCAAAGGATTGTCTAACCAGGGTTTGATCCTGGAGGCTGCTCAATTGGCGAATGAAATGTCTGAAAAAGGTTTGATTCCTGAGATACAGACTTTTAACATCCTTATAAATGGATTATGCAAGATGGGATGTGTTTCTGATGCTGATGGTCTTGTTAAAGTCATTATCTCCAAAGGATACTTTCCTGACATATTTACTTTCAACATTTTGATTCATGGTTATTCTACACAATTGAAAATGGAAAACGCACTTGAGATCTTAGATGTTATGCTGGACAATGGCATTGATCCTGACGTGTACACTTACAACTCTTTGTTGAATGGTCTTTGCAAAACTTCAAAGTACGAAGATGTAATGGAAACATATAAAACGATGGTGGAGAAAGGTTGTGCCCCTAACTTATTCACGTATAACATACTCCTGGAGAGTCTTTGCAGATACCAAAAACTAGATGAGGCCTTGGACTTGCTGGATGAAATGAAAAAGAACAATGTGAATCCAGATGGGGTTACATTTGGAACATTGATTGACGGTTTCTGCAAAAATGGAGACTTGGATGGAGCATACACTCTCTTCCGGAAGATGAAAGAGGTTTATAAGGTTTCAAGTTCAACGCCAATATATAATATCATCATTCATGCTTTCACTGAGAAGCTAAATGTTACAATGGCAGAAAATCTTTTCAAAGAGATGGTTAATTATTGTCTTGTTCCTGATGGATACACATACCGGCTTATGGTTGATGGTTTTTGCAAAACGGGAAATGTTGATCGGGGGTACAACTTTCTAATGAAAATGATGGAGAATGGATTTATTCCATCCCTCACAACGTTCGGACGTGTTATAAACTGTCTTTGTGTGGAGGATAAAGTTTATGAGGCTGCTGGTATTATTTATCAGATGGTCCAGAAAGGACTGGTTCCTGAGGCTGTGAATACCATTTTTGATGTTGACAAAAGGGAGGTGGCTGCTCCTAAGCTCGTCTTGGAGGATCTTTTGAAGAAGAGCTGTATTACTTATTATGCTTATGAACTTCTTTTTGATGGCCTTAGAGATAAAAGGCTACGCAAGAAAAAGGCATTCACAGTGATGGCCATCTAATTCTGATGCAGTGGTTGCTAAAAAACTGTTTGAATTTGTTTATTTTGAGGACATGCTGTTTCAGGCCTTCCAATCCTAAAGAAAGATACTAACTCAGCCACTGCTCCTGAGCCCCCACGGATTCAACTTTGGATTCAAATTGTGGGCTATAAGTCTACGTTCAGAGAAATTTTCTCCACTATGATCTTGGAGTTGCTCTGATCTTCGACCATGATCTAGTGAACCTTCTTCGGAACTATAATCAATAAGGTCTCCTTAAAAGTTGGAGAAAGAAGTTCCACGGGTTTTATCCCATTCTCTTTCTCTTCTAGGTAATGCTTCAAGATAGTGTTAAATGATAACCACATCGAACATAGCCATAGGCAATGATCATGGTGCATAAGCATGCTCCAAGTTCTTCTCAATTTCACATCCGACGAGAAATTTTCAACACCAGTGCGAAAGATCCCCAGTCAGAGAATACCTGAACACTGTGGACAAGAAGCTGCACAAGGTACGTGAAGCATTCTAAAAGTATTGTCATTTTTTTTGTTATATGTGGTTGGCTGGTTACAGTATTTTATATGAGAAACGTTTATCATTGCAAGTTCCCACATTTTGTCTGGACATTTATTGCAACAGAGCGTATCAACTATGGAGCTTGAAGATGCCCATTTCACCCTCTTTGAGTATGTGCTTAACAACATCACATCCCGTGTAATTTTACTTTGCTTTTCTTCTCCTCCATTCTCTCAAAAATCTGTTATTTAATTTCCTTCAACTCTTTCTCAAAGCTTATTAGGTAGTATTACTTTATGGTAGTCATAAGGATAGGATTGAGGCTTCATTTGGCGAGCATAAATGTTGACAAGGGCCTTGAGCCATCAATAAACGATCTTGGTCAAGTAAGCGATGGAGTCGATGTGTTTAGAGTCTGCCAATGCGACGGTTTATTGTTTAACTCGTTCATTGACAGGTTTGGGTCCTCCGGAGACACAATTCAAAATATCATTTGTGACAACCAATTATCATTTGCAAAACAGGGCACACAACATAAGTAGCACATAACCAAGTCTAAAGTTTCACCCAATGGTCCCAAAACTTGCTGTTCTTTGACAAGTCTACTCGAGCATAGTGCTCCTTCCGAAATGCCTTGAACAGTAGTCCAGTATAAGGAAATTGTAGTAAAGATCTATAATTTGGTATCAGCAACAAGTGAAGCAAAGCCTAAATACAAAATTTTCAACACAGTGCATATAGCTAGTCCCAAAAAGCATGCATCTTCAGGAAACCGAGAGCAAAACAAACACTAAGTTGAATCCAGATTCAAACAACTTATCACACGATTAAAATTAGAAGCAAAAAAGTCATTGTAATATTAACAAGATTAACCGAATCTCACAAGAGAGAAGTGTCAAGTGACCCCCATGAAATCTTTGAAATATTGTATAGTTTGTTTTTAGAAATAAATTTGAGCCAGTAAAAAGATATCTTTTGACCGCATCAAATACTCAATTACTATGCGGAACACAAATCACAACAGTCAAATTTATAATAAAAATAAATTATTGTTTTTGACACTAAACGTAATCAACTCTTGTTGATTAATTGATTTTTTTTTTTATAAAAGTGTTACTTTGATTTCTTTCCTCTTTTCATTTTTCTTTTGTTTTTCTTTCAATCAATTTACAACAAATTTCTACGTCTAATAAAAGAAATTATTTTGTTTGTTACATTAATCAACTTTCAAACGAGAACTTTTACCAGTCAATTTAGTTTGTTATAGATTTGAAAATCATTTGTTTAAAAAACTTATACCATGAATAAATCCAGGATATATTAGTATTTTTAAAGACAAAAATATATAAAAAATGTAAAAAAATTAACTAAATAAATATCATGGGGTGAGTTCGAATCTCATATTATTCTAATTAGATAATTTTGGCTATTGATCGGATCTTGTTATTGACAAAAAAAACTAAATAAATATAAAACAAAGTTACAAATGAAAAAATTATCAAAGTATCAAAAATATGACTGAACTTAATTTACAAAAATTTGGGCTTCGCCACTATACACAACGAATTTACAATTTTTTTGTCTTCCATAACTTCTTTCTCGTTCATATCATTTTCATTATACTCTTTTTCATTCTCTTACTCAGCATTTGATATTTCCTTTAAGTTATTCTTCAAACCTTTTTTCCCAATCAATCCCCTTGTATATATATACATTATTTCGAAAGTTGTGAATTTAAGTTATATAGAAACTTTTTAAGGAATTATGATGATCAGACGTGTACAAAAATTGTACGATAGAACATAATGAACTGATCAATAACTTAGTGTTCTCTTTTTTTTCTTTTTTCTTTGCTGTTTGTTTGAAGTTTATATATAGTAAGTGACGAGACACCACTCACTCAAATCGCCTTATTTTTTTATCTAATATTTTTCTTAAATTTTAACATAACAATATACAGCGGTTAGCTATCTAAAAAATCATTGCATTCTTGCAAACTATATAATAACATGCATTAATAAAAAGTTTGTGCACAAACTAATATGCTCATGCGACATTCTTGAAAAATAAAACATAACTATATATTATATTTTCTTATTTTATCTAATAACTATATAAAAGGAATAAAACATATAAGTAAGCGACTCTTTATTTCGAATATATTGAAAAATGTTTTATTTGCTAACGTGTATCAATCGCAGAGAATAATATATCTCAAATATTTATGTTATTTCTCTTAATCGAAATCATATATACAATACAATAATTACATACATCTGGTTTTACTAAACCGGAAGGAATAAATTCACAATTTAATTAAACCAAACCAACTATATCTTGAAATATATGATTTTGATTTCTTTTGAAACTTTATGGCAAGCTATCAACATGTTTGGTTCAGTCATAGTATACAGAATTGGTGGCAAATATATATAGCAACAATATTTTCGCAATACAAATATGTAAGAAGAGAAATCATCTCTCTCT